>NMUG010011567.1:0-10595 GCA_002855965.1 Monotropa hypopitys
GAGTTTCTACAATAAAAATAACCCAAATGAAGTTCTCTTACTATTAAAATGATAACGAGAGGAATTATGATATGATATGGAATTGGCTTATGATATAATTTCTTGAATTCAACACGGTTTATTGTAAGGAAACAAAATGCAACAAAATAAAAGGAAATGGAATAGATTGGTAATATTGGAAATGTATCATGGCCATGTAAAGAATATAAAATGTCATATTATTCTTGTATGCCTAACTATACGAACACAAGTGCACCACAATAATATTCCTAATTGGATATAGATTTTCCTACTAGGCATAACACTCTCTATTTTTCAGGTACCGAGCCCCAACCATGATGATGAGCATGATTTTTGGATGATGAAATTCCTATTAGCATTTGAGGGTTTTATTTATGTAGTAGGGAATTTTAGAAATAAACTAGTAATAGTTAGCTTATGGTTTTGAATCTTATTTGATTTCGTAAGTTTTAACTTAGTCACTTGGGTTGACTATGCTTTGTTGATGTGGTTGGTTTGGTATGCACTATTGGGTATTATCATATAGTGTTTAGTTATTTTTCATTTATGAAATGATTTTAAAAAATGATTTCAAAATATGGGGGCATGACAACTTGGTATCAGAGCATTCGGTTTAAAAACTTAAGACTTTGGAGAAATACTTAGTCTCAATAGGTTGTAGTGTATTGCATAGCATGTGTCACACTTCGGAAATTTTAATTAATTTTCTTATATTTTCTTTAGGATTTTATATTCCATTTGGTGGAATTCCTTTCGATTAAAATCAAAGATTGGGTTAATAAGGCCTTCCCGAGACCCGTATTTTTTATGATTGAAGGTGTTTAGGAGGTCCGGGAATAGATCTCGGAGTATTTATCAATGTTCGAGTGATTTCCACGTCATTCGGCAATCACATTATCTTATTCGAAGCAAATCTTCTTTTCTTTATCCATCCTTGTTCATATATCGAAATGGGGAGATCCCCTTTCCCCATTCTATTTCGATATAGAAAGGTCCTTGGTGGCCTTTTCTTTGGCAACATTTTGATATATGGTCACTTCTCCTCTTTGCCTTATTTCGATATAGCATCAGTTCTATTGGGCAAATGCATTCTTGCATTTTAATACGAGATTCCTTTGTCTCTCTTTCATTTCGATATGTACAGTTCCATCTTCCTCTTGTATATCGAAATGCAATGTATTTTGATATGCATTGCCCCTTGCTGCATTTCGATATAGGGCATGAACATTTCGATTTGATAAATCCTCTGCCCATCTTCCCTTCTTGGACATTTTGATATACAATTTGTGTGTATATCAAAATGTGGCCTGTTGGTCTGCCTATCAAAATGGTTTGTATTTCGATATGCACCCCCGATGCATATCGATATATTGAGTCTCCTGTCCAAATTTCCTTAAGGCATATTTCGCTATGCACCTTATATTTCGATATAAGCTTTCTTGCATTTCGATATGCATTCTTGCATCTCAATATGCATCCTTCATGAAGTTGTGTAGTGGGGTTTGCATTTCGATATGCACTGAGTGCATATCGAAATGCACATACTGTTGTGGTTGTTTAGTGAGCTTTGTATATCGATATGCAAGGATAGTGCATATCGATATACAGTGCATTTGGGGCTTGCCCAGTGTATGTGTATTTTGATATATGCCCTAGGCATATATCGAAATACACTGTTCGATAGACTTTTGGGTATTTAAGTTAGGGGGATTTTAGTCTTTCTCGGTCCTTGTGTATGTGTGTATGAGTTTGTGTGTAGGCCTGAGAGGGGAACCCTAAGGCATTTGACAGCCTCCCCTCCCCCTCACTCAACCGTAAGTCTCTCTCTCTCTCTCTCTCTCTTCCTATCCCGAATTTCTCTCTCTCCCCCCTTTTCTCTTCCTTCTCTCCTCTAGATATCCCTATCCAAGGGGTTTTGGAACAAACCCCTTTCACAAACATCAATATCCTTTCCTCCCTGTATGCAACCATGGTGGCAGATCATGCACCGGAGCTCAAACCCTCACCTAAGGTTTTGCGAATCTTCAATTAAGGTAGAGATCTCTATCACACTTGTTTCTATCTTTGGTTTTCTCTCTCTCTCTCTCTCTAAGCTTTCCAAGAGATTTCTTGTGTACACTTGTATTTTTTTCAAATTACCTTTATGGGTTGTGTTTATCCCACAATTGGTTGCGTATACATATCGTTTAGGGTCTTGTTGAACTCCCTAAGGGGTTAATTGGTCAATTCCTTGTTCGATTTTGAAAACTCCCCAAATTTTATGAAAAACCCTAATGTGTCGATTTTGGATCAATTTGGGGAAAATGGTTAATTTCAATTGGAATAGTTAATTGGAGAGTCTAGTAAGTGCATTGGCACATTGAAATAAAAAATTGAACGAATTTTGAATTAACTCAAGTTTTGGGTCTAGTTGTGCGATTAGGAGGCGTTGCCCTAATCGTATCGGAATTAATGAATGAAAATATAATTGTTGGATGAAAGACCCTAAAACATGTGAGTACATTGTGGTTGGCTATATTTATAGGATTTTGATCCCTGAATGCTATACAGTCACGACATTACGCAATGAGGGGTTTATTGGCCCCTCCCGACGAGTTGGGAAATCCTAGGAATTTACGGTTAGTGGGTTGATCACCTACTAGCTCGGAATTAGCTAAAACCTAATAAATCAGTGGATTTGACAGACTAAAGAATTGGCATTTTAGAAACTAATCTCCTTGGAAATTGATGAAAATTGGTATACTAGAAACCAATGTTTTAAAAATAATGAAAATGAGTCGTTTGGAACTTGTAGGACTTGGTAGATTGAAAACCAACTCCCTTGTATTTAAGAAAGCAAGTCTTTTGAGAAAATGATCGTTTATTCCTTTATTTTGACAAAGCGAGTCTTTTGCAAAAATTGTGAGTCTTCTCACTATGGTTGGTATCGTTGAGTGTTTTGGAAACATTAAGTGTTGAACTTGAGTCAAAGAATGAAATGAGAACGTTTTTAACTTGGAAGATGTAATGAGATCCCTATGCATACATATTTACATTCCTTGCCCCATCACACACATGCACCCCAATTTTAGAAACACTTGGATATAGATTTCTCTACTAGGCGGTGGTGCCTAACCCTATATTTTATAGGTTTTTGGCTTCTTTGGATTGGAGCCGCGTCTTCGGGCTCCTTGCCGAGCTTTGGAGTTGGTGTACCATAGTGATAGGTTACTTCTCCTTTCTTTGTTTATTGTACAATCTCAATTGTATCATTTCATTTCATTTGTAAGTTGTAATCGGACTATGTTATAAAGTCTCACCAATCATGTATTATTTCATTTGTATCATTTTCTCATAATTCATGTAATATGGGATACTATGGTAGTAGATGTTTTATTTCCGCAATTTAGTTTCTCTTTATTTAACATATCAACAAATGGTTTAAAATTTTGAGGGTGTTATACTTAGTATCAGAGCCTTCATTTCGAAAACCTATGGACTTTGGGGAGGCATTTAGTCTCAATGGATGCATTGTCTTGTGTTGCATCGCTCTTCGTCGCATTGCCTTTAGGACATTGCCTTTCGTTGCATTGCATTTGTGTGTTAGCATTGAATTCATGTATGCATTGTATGGAATCTTTTAAGAAGATAAAGTTGTTATAACTTAACTTAAAAAATCTTGGTAAATTCTTGTGTGGATTCTTCAACTTGGGATATTAGAATCCTTGTTGACTTCTTTGAGTTGATCTTATCATCCTTGTCCTTGGACTTAGGTTCTATCTTTGTTGTTGTCGTTGTGGCTTTTGAGCCTTTCCCTCAGTAGGAGATGGATTTTGTGGTTAATGGACAGTTGGGTATCCTTTTGCCCTCGTAGTTGAAGATGTCGATTATTCGTGCGACCTTGTCATTGACCTTTGAGTTCGTTCTTGTAATTGTTGACGAGCTTCTTGGTGGACACTTCTTGTAGGATAGTGTCATTTCTCTCGATGTCGATCATTTAGTAGCCGTCATTGCACCTTGGAAGCCGATTGTTTCTGGTGGATGAACCTTGTCTCTTGTCATATTCTTTCGGTGGAAGTTTACTTTGTTGACCTCATTATTAATCATTGCCTAGTTGAGATTGATCTAGTCTCCCAAGTGCGTATCTTCTTGATTTTATTGAAATATCTTGGTGCGATCTACTCTATCGGAATTGAGGTTAGTGGTAATGGCTAGGTGTGTCTACACTAGTTAACCTATTGAGTGTAATATTCCTTGAGTAGAGGATGTGTTGGTATAGCGAGACCTTGTGATGATAGAGATGTGGGCATAGAAGATTTTGGGTTGGTAGGCCTCTTGTGTGATTTGTGCCTAGTTGTTGGTACAGTGAGGTGTAGCTTACGTTGATGGTGTCTTACTCTTGCTCGGATGTTAAAGTTACCTTTCTGTTGTGACTTGAGGTCGTTTGAGATTGGCATGATGCCTTGAGGCATCGAGGTTATTATAGCGAGCGGTTAGAACCTTGTTAGTCCTCATTGGAAATTGAGACGTCCTTGGATAATTTTGGACTTAGTTGTGTTCTAATTTATGATGTGTCGTGTTGATTATCCCGTTTTGGTGCGTTGAGAATTGGGATCTTGACTTTCTTGTGAGGTTCTAGTGCGAGTTGTAGCATGGTGAAAGCCTTCTTTTGAGGAAGTAATTAATAATCACTGGAAGGAGATCCTTGGGAGATAGTTAGTTGATGAAGTGATCATTGAGGTTCTAGATTGTAGATGGCCGAAGGATGGGTCATCATATACCGTGTTCCCTTGTGTGGTTGAATTTGGAGTATCGTCCCTTGTCTTGGTGGAGTCGGTGGGACTCTCAAAGCATTTGAAGTGATAGTGCGGTTGGAGCCATCTCGTGGATTTTCTTGGCATGACTTTAGGGTTCCTTATCGTATTGGTTGATAGTCTTGCTTGGATAAGTAGAGCAGTAAAATCGCTTTTGGATGAGAGGTTTGGATGCGAGTGTTAGTATAAATTTTGGTCCGGAGAATAGATGTATGTTTGGGTTTGTGGTGTTTGAGAGTGGGAAGTATGATCTGGTACATTGGGAAGGTGAACTCTTAGTTCTAGAACTAGTGAAGATGGTGCTTATTCCCTCAATGTGTGTTCTAATAAAGAGGTACCCTGAAGCGTAGGGCTAGAATGTGCGTAGCATAAAACTCAGGAAGTCTGAGGTCAATTCCACAGGGAGGTGATTTTCTAATGCTTTGATCTTATTTTTTCTTGGAATGATGTTTGTTATGAGGCTATAGGTGGCCAACCAAGTTTTGATGAGAGTTGTTTCAAACTTGAACTATGGAAATGCTTAGGAAATTTATCTAATTTAAAGACGGGTACGGTCATGGGTTTGGCTACCACAACTCAAGGGTATCAAATGTCTCCGAATATCCAAATGAGTAAAACATTAATGCGCAATGGTTAGAGTTTGGGATTGTCGATGATTACTCTCACATAGACCCTAAATCAAGTCCAAAAGATGACATAGCACCAAGTATTGATTGTGACAAGGAAGTTGTCCCCAACCAATCAAGGCGATAACAATCCTTTGCCTTGACCAAATATAGGAGAGTGAATCACAACATAACCCAAAACCGAACCATGACAGTGGATAACATCTTAATCCCCATGAGTCATGGATAGTCTAATCCATGACCTTCCCCTATTGACTACTCACCTATGAACATTAGAACTTGAACAAAAGGAAAACAAGATTGCATTCAAGAATGAAATACTACAATGAAGTTACAAGAGAGTTAACAAACTTACTCAAAAGCTTACCAAAATCAGGAGCAAAGATGGAAGAAAATACAGCCTAGAAAATCTGCCCTCCTTAAGAGCAAAATGAAGAACAAGTATAGTGTAGAGAGAGAGAGAGAGCTAAGAGATAAAACTAAAAATGTATCTAAGTGTGTAAGAGAGCATCCTCCCTCCCAATACAAAAGTAAGTCTCTTGCATGCCTCTCACGGATTTCCTTACAAAACATTCCCCCAAATTGGGGTTTCCAAAGTTGTCCCCTCCACTATACAAATTTAAAACTATAAAAAAGTCTGTCAGATTTCCCCAGCGGCGACCGGTCGACGATGGATCAGTCGACCAGTCGTGGACAAAGTAGTGATCCTCTGAAATTCGGAGACCAGTCGACGACGGCTCTGTCAACCGGTCGACAAGAAGGATTTTTGAACTTTTATATTTTTCATCAACTCCTGGCACAAAGGGACTCCACTGCTTTCCCTCGACCGTTCGACGACGGTACTGTTGACCGGTCGACACCCAGTAATTTTAGCCACTACCATGATGAACACATGTAACCTCATGTCTATATCCTCCAAGTCAATTCAGGATCCATAATACTTCTAACATCAGCCATTTAACCTGTAAATCTCTGCCACACATGAAACACTACCATGCACAATATCAAATGTGATAACAAGAGGAATAATGGTTAAACATATCCGAATTAAGGGAGAATTATCCTAGAATATACAATATTCGTGGCTAATCACAACCCCCAACTTGAATGTTGTTCGTCCCAAACAATGGAGTTTAGTCATTACCAACGATCAAAATCCACAATCCACAAAGATTCAGAAAGTTGTCCAAGATAATATCACACAAAGTAATTTGCTAAGTAAATGACTAAAATGCAGGAATTCCCCAAGTATCAACAAGTTCAAGTACGCCTAGATTTCAAGTCTCACAAAGATAGCTCCTTTCGCTCAATCATATTCACACAATGATAATTGGACATGCCACAAACTAAACTAGAAAGATACCATCATAAATCAAGCACAAAGCTAATCATCAAACAAGAGTGAATCAAAGAAAAACCACATACAACATCAATTAACTACGATAACAGAATGTGCAACGATTCACCAAAAACCTTAGTTCAATGAGGACTTTTGGGCTTGTAGTGGCCACTGGTTCAAACAAAAGTGAAAGATACCAAAAACTAGGTACTGGCACATTGTGGCTCGGTAAGGACATATTTCCGGTACCTAGACTGATAGTGTTGTGTTTTGATGATGTCTTGAATGTCAAATGGATATGTCTAGGATGCATGGCTTGGGCTGAAAAAATGAATGAACAAGTACTTAGTCCTAAGCTGATCAAACATGAACAACAAAATGTATAGAATGCATACTAGTAAAAGAAGCTTGGTTAAGATAAAGCCATAATGAATTATGAAATTATGCATTGCATATACATGTAGGCCTGAAGAATCTCTAAGGTTATACTTGATGTGAATTTATTCCTCGAATTATGAAATAAGTTTAGAAATTGGCCTTAAAATCAAAGATTGAAGAATGAACAAGTGGCTTTAACGTATATCTTGATATTCTGGTAGAAGAAGACTTCTAAAGTATCTAAAACATAAATTCCCAGAAGTTAGAAACATATTCCCGGTAGACCATGAGTTAAAAAAAGGGGGAAATGATTCTGGGCATTCCCGGCGTTTATCATAGCTTTCCCGGGATTTCTGGGAGTTTTTCCGGGGTTTGACCAGATCCACCGGTGTATAAGCCGGTCCTTAGGCCGGTCTACGGAATTTTGCAGATTTTGAAATGGGTTTGATCGATTGAAATCCTTTGTTTAAATTGATTTAAACAAAGGATTTTGTGGCAAATATATGTTGTATACAGATGGGAGTGTGTAGAATTAGTAAGTCAAAAATGGTTTTTTGAGTTGTCGCTTTCCATTTCCCATTTCGGCCAACTGTAGCTTCTGCAAAAATGAAACCACAGAACTGTATCTTCTAATTTAGTTAAACACTCCTGCTTTGTTGCATTGATACAGTCTGATGTATGTCATTGATTCAGACTTTGGAGCAAAACAATTGACCCTCATTTGCCTGTTGATATTATGCACATATATTATGCCGGGTTATACAGGAAACAGGAGAGGAGCTGCAAAGGGGAGATACAGAGAGAAGAAAGGGAAAGTTGAGGGAGATAGCAGAGCTGAAAGGAAGTCCCACCACCACCACCACACATATCCCTTCATTGTCTAAACCTTGAGTGTGAGTGTGTGAGTTAGTGGAGAAAGAAGAGGGCTGAGAGGTATACACAGAGGGCTGAAAATACACAGAGGAAAACACTCTCATTGAGAATAGCAGGACAACTGTGAGAAAAGGAAGCCGAGAAGCAAGGGGATACAGAGGGAGAAAGGGTACTGCTCGAGTGAGATTTGGGGAAGCTAAGGGTAGAGAAGACAAGGAGTGAGGGAGAGGTTTTAACATAGGGTTGCTGGTATTATTCTCAGAAGGAAGAACAAGAAGTGTCCGAGAGCTTCTCCTCTATCTCATCAAGGTGTTGGGTAAGATCAAAAAACAATGAGCTCTTACTGTTCTAACTGTTATACATTTTTTGGTACACACCCACTGTTATATACTCTCCAAGTGTTATCCCACAAAAATTAGTAAACTCATCTAAGCAACCTACTATTGACAGTCCTATTTTTACACACCTTGTGCTTAACTTGCAAATTGTTATAATAGGTGCTTAGATAAAACAGTAGGGTTCCTCAACACTCTCACAATCTCTCCTCACTCACTCTTACATTGGCAAATATATATGTAGTGAGGTAGAGAGCATTTCAAGTTCCAATAATTCTTTCATTGACATATCTTTCTATATGAGCTTGAAATGGTATTGTGAGTTGATTCATGAGCTACATGGTTAGAATATCCTAGAATGAGTAAGGAACACACATGCCATGCTTAATGTTAAGAAAATCATTATGTATTCCTCCCCTACACACATGTTGGTCCCAATGCTTAAATGATGAATATCCTTATTATTGCCTCTCATGCTTAACTTATGAACATCTCTCTGGTGGACTAATGATATAATGAATATTACATTCTTTGGATATATTTGTTATAAAAATGATTATGGACATTATCAAATGCTTAAGCTAATCTTGTTAGAAAAAGAATATGCATGTATGCCTTCACCTATGAATACCATTATTGAACATGTCCTAGAAAGCATACACATGTAATAATCCCTAAACTGCTTATTTCTCATATATTGTAGAACTCTCACATTGCTCTTACCCATTATTGCAAACCATTTATTATATTTATATCTCTTTACACTGGTTTTTGCATGTGGTAAAATAGAATCCCTTGAGCTTACACTTGGCATATTCATATTTAGGGTTGTTATTTTATATGCTTCAGTGTTTATATATTCTTGCAGCCACTCGATGCATTTAATGGGTTGTTACATGTGTAGTTAAGAATACAGGATTGACCGAGGATCCATCTTGCATCCATTCTTGAAGCATACATTGGAAGAAGATCATTGCAAAGAGGATAGCTCGATAAAGACTAGCAGCTTGAGCCAAGAGCTTCACCAGTCTCAGCATTTGGGCCAAGCCATTTTTATTTGCCTTAACTTCACTTTTTATATATCCTGTCTTTGTACTATTTCAGTTATAATCTGTAATAGATAGGATTTCTTTTATCCAAGGAGTATCCCACTTGATACTACCTTGAGAGGCTAGAGAGTACTTCACCGTACTACTCTTAAGCACTCTATTGAGCGTTGATTTTCAATCCATTTGAGAGTGACTTAACAAGTGGTGTGCTTTGACTGTAGCACATCTCTTGTATTTATATCTTTTTAGCCATACACTGTAGCACGAGCACTAATACCCACCCCAGTGAGATTCGAGCGTATATCCACTGTGTAGTCTTTCAGTTGGGAAAGGGACAAAAGCCCTCGGGTAGAGTTCTTAGTGTGTATTGGCACCAGGTTTTTTTACTTTCGACCTTTACAGTTGTCCCTTTGGAAAATCCTATGCCTTGCGGGGTATAGGCAGGACTAGCGGTAGTCCTGGGAACCCTTGTCTTGCGGGGCACAATCAGGGTTTGCGGACCTTGCAAACCTTTACCTTGCGAAGTAAAGTCAGACTGGTTGATAGCCTGGGTGAGTGAGCCTCGGCCCAGGAAGGGTTCGGGAAGATAGAGATTGCGTGGGCTCTATTGTGGAGGTGTCCTAGCTTAAGTAGAAGTTAGGTTGAGAGTGTTTGCAGAAACGTCTTGTAAAAGTGATTACATAGTGGATACTGGGGTGCTCCAAGAAGGGAATCACCCCGAAGAGTGGAGTAGGAGATTGGCCAAACCACTATAAAAATCCTTGTATCACTTCTCTTTGTCTCTCATCTCCTCTTACTTACTTTGTGCCTTCATTGTGTTTATATTTATCTATCTCACTCCACGCTTTTTCTGTTTTGGTTTATAATAAAATAATGGTTTCAAAGAAAAATATCAAAAGAGTTTTAAAAAGGAAATAAAATCAGAAACACCTATTCACCCCTCCCTCTAGGTGCATTATCAATTGGTATCAGAGCTTGGAACTCCGAGACAGAGGCTTAACAACCTGGAGACGATCCAAATGGCACCAGGACGCTCAAGCAAAAAGGGAAACAAGAAGGGGAGCATCAAAAGCAGTACCAGCAGCAATAAAGGTGAAAATGAGTTAGAGCTCTCTAACTCTTAGGTAATCTCTTCCGATTCTTCCGTTCATTCTAGTCATGCTTCAAATGATAGTATTGAA
>NMUG010011568.1:0-10597 GCA_002855965.1 Monotropa hypopitys
CAAACCCGAATGATGCATAACACATACTTATTGGTCTAAGTTCTTTAGTGCCAAAGGGACGAGTCAATAGAACATGACGAATGACTTCAAATATTTATCGAATGCATTTGATCCGTGTCTTCGGTACTTAAAAGTTCCCTTTGATCTTCGACACCGAATTCATTCGTCCCGTGTCATCGGTACGAGCTATCGTAGTTTATATTACAAAATAAGTAGATGTGGTTCAACATCCACTATTACGTCATATTTTTTTTTGCAACGACTATGATTAATTTAATTTAATGATTCAAATTCTTTTATTTCTTATCTTTTATTTCTTTCATTTCTTATCTAATGACTTATTTTTATATACAATCACTCAAATGCTTAATATAACCTATATTTTTTTTTGAATTTTTGGACATTTTTACCCTTAATTGGAAATAATATTTTCAAATTTTTTTGTAACCATTCATACACAAATTTTCGAAATTCGTCAAACTATTTGGACACAAACTTCCAAACTATTCTGTGTCGTTTGGAAGCTTGTGTCCGAAGTAAGCTTTATTTAGCATTGGGACACAAACTTCCGAAATTTAACAAACCATCCGTATACAAACTTTCGAAAACGGATTGTATTTAGTAGTTTGGTGGTTGTATCTCTTCCTCGTAAATCACTTCAGAATCCTCCACTCAAACACAAACCCCCCGACACACACACAGCGAGAGAGAGGACATAGAATGGGGAATAAACACCAAGAAGAGCTCCTGAAAACCCTAGGCGACTTCACGAGCAAGGAGAACTGGGACAAGTTCTTCACAATCCGAGGCATCGACGATTCTTTCGAGTGGTACGCCGAGTGGCCCCGGCTCAGGGAACCACTCCTCTCCCACCTTCTCTTTGAAACACAACCACCGCAGGCGGAGGCATCGGTGCAGATTCTTGTACCTGGTTGCGGCAATTCCCGACTCTCCGAACACCTATACGATGCCGGGTTTTGGAGCATTACCAATATCGATTTTTCGAAAGTTGTAATATCCGATATGTTGAAGCGGAACGTGCGGTCACGTCCCGGTATGCGGTGGCGCGTCATGGACATGACCAATATGCAGGTGTTTATGGAATTCAACTTCTTCTCTTTCTTTCCTATTGATTACATACGTGCGTGTGCGTGCTCTTAAAATCTCCAGCCTTCACTCAGGTTAAAAGTTAGTGAGTGTTGTTTGATTTGGAACAGTACACATAATTAAGCATAGAGTTTGAGTAAGAGTTTTATTAAGGGAGACCCTCAGAATGACCTTGGAAAAATATATTCTGGTTTTGGTAAACTTCATTTTGGTATAGTTTTGAGTCAAGGAGTGGAGAGATGTTATGGTTTTTTTTAAAGCTCAATTTAAATTTTAGACAATACGGTAGCAAGGAATGGAAATGCTCTCATATGTTATGATGCGATGTTGGAATGATATTCCCTGGATAGTTGTTATAAATTATCCCATCATTTCCTCCCACTAATTCCCATTGGTGCTCTCATTGTTTTCATCAGTTCAGGTCTGAATGACTGTCTTGTCTAGATTACTAGCTTGAAGGTATTGTTGGTGATTTGAATTTAGAGAACCATAGGAGCACATGGATGAGAAGTTTGAGCTTGTTGAACCAGTATAGTCCAATCTGCACCCCCAAGAAAGAAAGAGGAGAAGGAAAGTGTATTTTTTATGGATGATATTAGGAGGGAAGATAGTAATGTGACTTCTTTTCTGATTTTTTTGGGTGTAGAGAGGCTTAAGGAAGGATTAGTGTAGTGTTGGTATACAGGAAACCAGGATGTAAAGGTGAGACGTTGATCAAATTGGTGATTGCTAGATTTCCAGACAAATTGGCGAAATAGTTACAGCCTTACGCTAGTAAAGAGGAGGGATAGATTGAGGGAGATGTCATGCATATGAGATTTGAAGGTATGATAAAATCTTATGTGATATTAGGTTGCTACATCATAGGCCAACTAAAGGAAAAACTTTATTGAGACCACTGAAGTACTTACTATGGATGTTGTGAATATTTATGCAGTAGATGAACAAAATTAGGAAAATGGAGGTGATAGTGGTGTTCTAGATGAATAAGTGGACCAAATTATTCATATGCTCGGAAAAATGATTCACATTTATTTTGGCAGTTTCAAGGCTAATGGATTCTCTAATGCTGACAACTACGATAACCTTTGGTTTGGGTAACTGATAAGAGTTATTGTGAAGAGAGAGAGAGAGAGAGGTCCCATGTAGGGTTTCCATTTCCATATCACGTATAAGTACAAGAGGGTTACAATAATTACACTAAACCCCCAAAGGAATATACAAATAACTCAACATAACAAATAACTCAATTTAAGTTAACACCCCCCTCAAGTTGGTACAAAGACATCTATCAAGTCCAACTTGAACACAATGAGTTGGTACAAAGATATCTATCAAGTCCAACTTGAACACAATGAGATGTAAGACCTTACTACTAAGACCTTTTGTAAAAATATCTACTAACTAGTCTTCAGATCTCACAAAAGGCATACAAATCAATCTATTGCTCAACTTCTCCTTTATGAAATGCATGTCAATTTTTATGTGCTTTGTTCTATCTTGTTGGACAGGATTATGAGCAATGTTTATGGCTGCCTTGTTATTACAATAGAGCTTCATAGGACCATTCTCAGGAAACCCCAAATCATGCAAAAAAGTTTGGAGTCATAATAACTCGCAAACATAATGGGCCATAACTCTGTATTTAGTTTCTACACTGGATCTAGCTATTTATGACTGTTTCTTACTCTTCCAAGTAATCAAATTCCCTCCAAGGAAGGTGCAATAACCAGAAGTAGGCCGTGTATCATCAATAGAATCTGCCCAGTCTGCATCGGTAAAAGCTTCTAACTTCAAGTGACTATGATTGGAGAACAAAATACATTTACCTGGGGTAGATTTAAGATACCTCAAGATATGATAAACAAGATAAAGATGAGTGCTTAAGCTGATTAACAACCCCATAGCATAAGAAATTTCTGATCTAGTGTGCGATAAGTATATCAAGCTATCAACAAGTCTCTAATCTCCCTCCTTATCTGCATGTTCACCACCATTACTGCAAAGATGATGGTTGACCTCAATACGTCTGTTGCTTCCAAAAGATCTAGGATATACTTCCTTTGATAGATAAAAATCACTTTGTCAGATCTAGCCACCTTCATCCAAAGGAAGCATTTCATTGATTCCAAATTCCTAATCTCAATCTATTGAGCAAGAAGAGTCTTGAGATGAAGTATATAATCTGCATCATCACCTGTCATAATGACGTCATCTACATATACTATAAGAACAACAATCTCACCATTACTCCTTTTGATGAACACATTATGATCCACATGACTCTGTGTGTACCCAAATCTCAATACGACTGAGAAATTTGTCAAACCATGCTCTAGGAGATAATTGTCAATCTACATATCTTTCCTTCTATTGCAAAATAAAAAAATGAGTGGTATGTCCATGTATGCCTCCTCTTCTAGATCACCATGAAGAAAAACATTCTCCACATCAAACTATTAAAAATTCCAATCAAGAGTGGCTACACAAGAGAGCAAAGTCCGAACAGAATTCATCTTGGCAACAAGAGCAAGTCTTTTCATAATCAAAGCCCTTAGCAACAAGCCTCACTTTGTATCTCTCAATAGTCCCACCAACCTTATATTTTACAGTGAACACTCATTTGCAACCCACTCACTTCTTTCCCTATCGAAGAGGTGTTAGTTCCCAGATGCTGTTCTTTTTCAAGACTGTCATCTTTTCTACCATAGCTTATTTCTAATCAGGTATTACAAGATCTTCTTTCCAATTCAGTGAAACAAATATAGAGGCTAAAGAAGAGACTAAAGTACAATACGAAGGAGATAAATGGGAATATAAAGCAAAGTTAGATATGATATGTTTAGTGGTACAATTTCTAACTCATTTTCTAAGAATAATAGGAGCATCAATATCATCAACGTGAGAAGAATGGTCATTACCAGACGAGTCAGATGAGGAATAAAAAACTGAAGTTGGTGATGGAAATTGACAAGTTGGCTCAACACATGTAGCCTTTTCACGACTAAAATCGGTCCTCAAATCTGGTCTATCCAATTGTCCACCAATATCATGATCAACTATTGTTCCAGATGTTCATTTCTCCCCTTCACGATGACAAAGAAAATATGACCATGACTCCGGAATATGATATATCAACCTCTTTTCCTCTCTCATCTCTTCTTGAGCAACATTCTCCCCTTGAAGAGATGGGAGATGATAGAAGAATTTATAGCATTTCTGAGTAGGAGTATAGCCAAAGGAGATACACTTACGGGCTGTAGAGCTTAACTTCCCATGAGAAAACTTAGGAGCGTGGACAAAACATACACAACCAAACACTTTAGGAGCAAGAGAAGAGACCCACCAGGTAGAAACTTAACAGGAGATTGAAATTGAAGAACACTGGAGGGTATACGATTGGTAAGAAAAGCTGCAGTAAGAACAACCTCCCCCCAAAAAATATTTAGCGACGTTCATAGTAAACAAAAGTGAGCGAGCAACCTCATCAAGATGAAGATTCTTGCACTCAGCGACTTCATTCTGTTGTGGAGTGCCAACACAAGTAGTTTAAAAAAGAATGCCAGATTTATTGAGATAAGCTCGAAAAGTCCTATCTATATACTCATTTCCATTATCACTACGAATAACCTTAATGCGAGTGTCAAATTAAGTGTGCATTATTTGATGAAACTCTTTAAAGCAAGAAAAGACTTCATTTTTAGACCGAAGTAGGTACACCCAAATAACACGAGAATAATACTCAATAAGAGTGAAGTACCGATATCCAGAAAGAGATACAATAGGGGAAGGACCCCAAACATCAAAATGAATAACTGTAAAGGAAGAACCACTTCGTTGGTTAACAAGAGCATAAAATGAACGCTTATGTTTGGCAGGTTCACAAGTTTCAAAAAAAAAAATGATTCTTAGGGTCATTCTTGACTAAGTTGGGAAATAATTTTTCCAAAATGCCAAAAGAAGGATGATCCAAACGTCTGTTCTAGTAGTGAAAACATGGAAATAGGGGACCCCGAATCTTTTTCAAAAGCTTGGCAATATGGCAAGGGTGGACTAGGTGGGCGAGACACAGATTCCAAAAAATAGAGGCCTCCATGAGCCGTACCACTACCAATCTTCCTTCTCGTGTCTAGTTCCTGAAAGACAATGCGTAGGAAAAGGTCACTGAATATTTTAGTATTTAGTGAATGAGTAATACTGCTAACAAAGAGAAGGTTATAGAAAAAATCTCGGATATGAAGAACGAAAGATAGAGAAATTGTGGGGAATAATGAATGGAACCTTTCCTTGAAATAACAGAAAGAGACCTATCGGCTACTCTGACCTTACCCTTACCAGAACATGTAAAATAGGAGTCAAGAGGGATGAACAATCTGTCATGTGACCAGTAGCACCAGAATCAATTATCCAAGGAAGATGAAGTAGTACGTACATTAGAAGGTATAACTGTGTGAGCAAAGTGAGTTGAGGTAGCGGAAGTAGAAGCTGATCTTAGCCACGAGGCACCTGAGGGTTTGCAATTCTCCCTGAGAAAGAGGGCCAGTAAGGAAAGCATCAGTCACTGAAGCTGTCATACCAATCAAAGGTCACCCAGTCGCTAATGACAAGATCAAAGTCGAACAATCCGGTCAATTCAGCACAGAACCCAAGAACCCAATAAATTCAGCCACAATCCTCAATCCAATAGCAATAGTCAGCGACAAAACGAAGGGCGGTAGAAGAATTGCTAAGAGGTGCTTCAAAAACACTCGAACGAAGACAAATACTCCCAAGTAGTATCATACCCACAACAACCAGCAACAATCGCAACAAAAACCAAATAAATTCAACCCGTTGAGTGTAGGAATGAGTGGAATTCACTTCCAAAGTGCCGAACCAGCTAGAAAAGAGCCAAAATGCACTAGGTAGGTGCAGAAAATGGCCGAAATTGTTGAGAAACAACTGAACCAGGTCTGAATGTTACTGAGAACAGGATCCAAAAACTAACGGGTTGACCCGAAATGAACTGGGTCTGGCTAAACAATGTTCAAAAGGCTGGAGCAGTTGATTTGATTACCGAAAACTTCCAAAATTTATTTGGGTAGGTCTCAAACTTCACTGGGTCAGACCGAAATGGATGATTCAAGCATCAATTTGATTGAAACAGTGGATTCGAGCAGCAATAGGAAGAAAGCAGATCCATATGTCACCCCAACGAGAGTATCTATTGACGAAATCAAGATTAGAGCACTTGGTGAACCTTGGAAAGCCCAAATAGGTACTGGAAAAGTCAAACAAGGGGTCTGTCGGAGAAAAAATAGGTTGCCGGAGCTCGTCGGTGGCTGACGAGCAGTGTCGGGATTCGACGGAGGTCGGAGACATCGGGAGTGGCGGCGGCGAGTGTCGGAAAATCCTGGATGGCCGTCGCGAGTGACGTGCAACGGCAGAGGACGTTCACACAAGTGCGAGGATGGTTCACGCACGTACGAATGAGGATAACGATGACGGAAGGAAGTACAACGACTGGCGTGAGGAACGACGACGACGACAGGATCTCCGGCGGCTGGCGCAAGGGACTGGCAGCTAAGGTTTTGGAGTATGCTCTGATACCAAGTGAAGAGAGAGAGAGAGAGAGAGAGAGAGAGAGAGAAGTCCCACCTAGGGTTTCCATTTCCATATCACATATAAGTACAAGAGGGTTACAATAATTACACTTCCCCCACCCCCACCCACCCCACCCACATCTAACTTAACAGTTATACAGCTGCAAACATTTTTCTGGTTTCACTAGATTGAAGACAAGCTGGTAGAGCATTTTTTTGACTGGGTTGTTCATATGTCAGTGCGATGGCCAGAGTGATTTCATTCCTTGAAATGGGTGATGTCGTTTGGTTCACGAGCCAGTTCACTGTTTGATTCACAATTAATGCGAAATCGATATGAATCTTTAGGTGGATTGATTTTGAAATAGAACTGACAATGAATCTTATAGTTCATAGTTTGATTTTTAAACTCTACAATTCATGTGATTCCTATAATCATTAAATCCAACAGTTTTAGAACCCCTTTTAGCAAATGTGGTCAACTCTCTTGCATAATTGATTGACTAAAGATTGTGATTAGAGTATCTAACAAAATATTTCAACACTTTTTGTCTTGTTGTTTTCTCAGGAATCTCTTTAGAGATAATTGAGATGTTTTAAAAGGCTAGAATAAGTGTACGAGGGACTTTACATATTTTTTTTGCGATTTTTTATACGCTATGAGTTGAATTGGATAGATCTTCATGTATTTATAAATGTTCTTGTACTTTTCCTAAACAATTGTTATAGAAGTTACGAATCTTGGTGATTAAAATCATGGTTGGAAATATCACATAGTCACCATAATGCTAGCGGTTGTAATGATGCAGTTTCGGGGGGTAACATGTAGCGTAACGATAGCGATAACTGGTGATGTGTTTTTTGCTAATGTTGCACAACTTTGAAAAAATACCAATACCTATATCTGTTTTCAAGAATTACTTTTGTTGGTATTTAAAACGTTGTTTGCCGTTTCTTTTACTTTTAATATCTAGCTATATATGTTTTGTCTTTGACTCGTTGTATTAAGTTAAGCCGTTTTGAACATAGTATTTGATGAAGTCTGTCCTAAATTTATAGTGCCTTATTTATTGTTAGTTAGTATAAACTGGCATGTTACAAAGAAGAAATATAAGGGCATATGCTATTGTGTTAAAATTGCAAACATTTTGCTTTTCGTAATTCCAAGGACTTTGTAATTCTATTTTGTATTGTAATGATTGCTAGGAAGAAATTTGACAGAGGGTTTGAAAGCCCTTGATTTTATGTCAAACCCACTATGATCAGCCCCCAAACCTAGCCACCGATTCTCCTCTATTTCTTCATCCCTCCCTCCAAACACCAAGTTCTGCGATTCAATGTGAATTTGGTATGTGCGACACTCCAAAGGGGAGGCTTTTGTAGAGTCCAGGCTTTCCATCTAAGGAAAAGCTCCATTGTTTGAACAGATGAGCTTGATTCATAGTAAAAAACGAAGATTCCCAGGAAAAGTTAATGGTCATTTGTTCTTGATTTTGGAAAGGCATGTTTGAAAACATTTTATTTTTAGGGCATTTTTCCGATACCAGCAGCAACGGCCTGTTACCAATACCACCATTATGTATGACAGTGAATTTCAATCAAACCTAAATCCGTTGTGGTTTCAATCAAACCTAAATCCGTTGTGGTTTCAATCAAACCTAAATCCGTTGTGGTGGGACACAGATACAGTTACGTCACAGCCGATACTGTTACCTAACACTGATATTTCAAACCAGGGTTACAGTGTTACACTTGAACAGGTTTGCTCTGTTTATAATTTGTCTATGCTTGTAGTATCCGGTTTGGTGTGCTTGGCTGTTAAATGAATACTTATGTGATGCCAGCAGTTATGTGTCTGTTCGTTCTTGCTGTATTTATTTCATCCATGATTTTTGATTGTGATCCTTCCTCCTTCCAATTCTGTAACTGTGATAACTTTTCCAGTTTTTGGATGAGACCTTCGACGTTGTCCTTGATAAGGGCGGGTTGGATGCTTTGATGGAGCCTGCGCTTGGACCTAAGCTAGGGAGCCAATATTTGTCAGAGGTGACTTTACTTACGGACCTACTCAATTTTTTTAGTACAGTTTTGCACTTGTATGTTGTTGTAGGAGCTAAAAATTGGTCCTACTCAGTGGTAATTTAACACAATTCCATTATGATTCACATGACTTTCTTGTGCGTCACCAGGTGAAAAGAGTGTTGAAATCTGCGGGTAAATTTATCTGTCTCACCTTGGCAGAATCTCATGTTTTAGGTATGGTTTATGTCAAGTTTATTTGGGTTGGTAGAAGCATTGTTTTCATGATGTCTTTTTTTCTGTTTACTTCACTTGAAATACATTGAGTTGCTCATTGTTTGGTGAATTAAGGGATCCCTTTTTTCCCTGACTGTCAGAGTAGGTCTTTTATAATCGGCTTTGCTGAGGATTACATCCATTTCTTTATGTCTTTTGTCAGGTTTGCTTTTCCCTGAATTTCGATATGGGTGGAAAATGAGTGTTGATGTCCTACCTCAGAAACCGTCTGATAAACCTAACCTACATACCTTTATGGTGATTGCTGAGAAGGAGAAATCGACAGTGTTGCTACAGATATCATCAGCAATTAATCAATCTTCTCTTGATTGTTTTGGGAATCAGGTAGTGGAATTGGTCTCCACTCTGTGGGGAATTCATCATATCATTTGCAGACCTTTAAAAGGAAAAAATGGATTAGGTATTGAAATTTCTAGTATCCACATTTTCAATGTAAATTGCAATGTTTTAACAAGATGGCAGAGTCACCAGGTATAGATAGCTTGGGAGACAATAACTCCTGATTGTTTTCCCAGTTTTGTGGATTTTTCATTTTCTTGAGAGCTTGACAGAAGTTCCCGTTTTTTTAGGCCTGTGGTCTCCACGAAGCACTTGAAAGTGAAAATGAAATTCGCATGGAATACTCCACTGGTTCTGATATATTGAACTCACTCGAAGATCTGCAACTGGAAGCCAAACGGGATATGGCAGAGCTTAGCCCAGGTCGTCGTTTCCAGCTTACTCTGGGTCAACAAGGGGCATCCCGTTTCAGTTACAAAGCTGTTCTCCTTGACGCTCAACAGCAATCTGACCCTTTCACATATAATTGTGGTGTTTTTCTAGTGCCCAAGGTTCGTATTTCAGCTTAATATAGACAAGTTGATTCATTTAGTGAGTTAATTGTGAAATTTGGTGAGTGAAACATGGGGAATCTTTTCAATGAACTAGTCTTATGAGTGTCATTGGCTCTGCTTGAACCAATCAGATCATGATTTGACTTAAAAGTATGAATGCACACATTCTTTAGCAGAGGAGTCGTAGTATTTGCTTGTTTTTTAGAATTCTTCTTAAGTTATTAAATGTTCTTCCACTTATCTCTCGAAATATATGCAGGACATAAAGTCTGGTTTAGTTAGTCAAACGAGCTTTCATCAGATTTTCTTGACTTTCCTAAATGATACGGACTTCATTACCAATGTTGTATATGTTTGTGCTCTTTTATGTGTTGGATAGGTTGATATGTCTATATAGATCATTGGGCCATGTCATCACAACTTAAACTTTTCACGAAAAATGGTGACCTAACATGGTATCATAAGTGTTAGTTTTGGGGAGCAATCTAAATAGAACTACGATTGTCACAGTAGAGAGGTGTAGGAGATGACTGAGGAGCATCCAGATTAGAAAGAAGCCAATGAAGTCAAATAATTTCAGTGGTGACCTGAGTCATAGCACGATATTCAGCCTCAGCAGTAGAGCGAGTAATAACAGATTGTTTCTTGCTGCTCCAGGAAATAAGAGTCTCCAATAAAAATACAAAGGCCCGAGGTAAACTTGCGATCCATAACATCACCAGCCCAATCAGTAGGGGTGAGCACGGGTCGGGTCGGGCT
>NMUG010011569.1:0-10597 GCA_002855965.1 Monotropa hypopitys
TCACCTCAACTTGATCCCCGAAAGGCCAATATCAAATCCTCCTCCTCTATATCACCAGGCAGAACGTCACTGTGCGTATCATTCAGGACAGTCAGGTCATGACACCAAGGACTACTGGAACCTAAAACATTGGGTCTAAGATTTCATCGATGCCGGTACTATCAATCTCGAAGATGCCAAAGCCGCACCGAATGTTACGAATAATCCACTTCCAAATCATCAGGGGTTAACATGATAAGCCAAAGGGCATATGCTCTAGATCCACGACAACTGATCGGTCCTCCCGAGACTATAATTCTGATAAAGAAGAAATCTGTGCATGAAGAGCCCATCATTGCCATGGTAGGGTATCAAAACTCACCACAAGGAAAATGGAGGATTCAGGGCAAATGTTCTCAGAAAATGGATCTATCACGCCCCGGATTTTCAAACTATATTTTTTTTGAAAACAGTTTAAATAATAAACAGAGGATACAACTACTTGCCATTCAAATACATTCAGTTGAATTCTCATTACACGATACATGGTACAATCAGGAAATACAAATGGAAGTAAAGTACAAATGCCGTATACGGCTACAACTGAAACTGAAGTACAAGTAAAGGAAAGTACAACTACAAAACTGTATCTACACTACCGTGTACAAAAGGAAGCTACTGCAACTGAGGTGGCAAAGTCCAAGAAAACCCAGCAGCTGACTCCAACTCCAAGTCCGTCTAGCCCTGCAACAAAGACTAGAAAAAGGAAAAGAAAGAGGGTCTGAGCAAACAACAGCTCAGTGAGAAAATCCCTAACTACTACCAAGCATGCACATGCAGTGCGTGCCTACGTGTCCGCAAGCAACAGTACAATAGCAACAAGGAAACTAAAGTGCAAGTAGTATAAACCTAACTTAAGGCAAAAGGGACATAGATGTACTGCCAACAAGTGTATCTAACCAAGACCGCAACATCAAACGAGTATAACGGGTACAACATTTCAAGTCCAACCAAAGGCAACCTCTAATCACAACTCAAATAACCTTATCACTAAGGCCAAGCAACTCCAAGGATCAACTAAGGATCCTAAACCAACATCGTGTCAAGATATCTAGCCAAGGTGTGTAAGTATAGCACAAGGGACAACATGGATGGGTGTCCACACAATCTATCGTAAATGTTCTCTTATTGTTACAAGGATTGCACACTATCAAGTGCCAAGGGGATTCCATTACGAGTCTTTCCCAATATAATTTAGATCATCATTCTTACATTTGTTCCACGAGAGATATAGTGTCAGAATCCTAACCAATATATTAATTTTTATAGAGTATTACCAGAATTCTAACCAAGGTATTCCATTTTATAAAGTATTGCTGGAATTCTAACCAAGGTATTCTATTTTTATAGAGTATTACTGGAATCCTAACCAAGGTATTCCATTTTTATAAAGTATTGCCAGAATCCTAACCAAGGTATTCCATTTTATATTTTTTATTTGTGACGTTGATAGGGAAAGGTTGGAGTAGCGGCTCGTCAATCCACTAACCAATCCTAACCGGTCTTCCCCAAGTAATGTTGGGAGGGCTCTCGTTACCCCTATTGTGCACAATGTCACGGATGGAGCGACCATCCTAGGAGTCCTAACCAAGGTACCCCAAATCAAGTATTCATAATCCCATATCATTGTTATCAAGTCCTGGAATCCCTAGCCAAGGTTACTTCCCATATTATAGTTATTGATGCCCGGGAATCCCTAGCCAAGGTTGCTTCCCATTTGGGCTCATCAATTTATTATATGTGTCATTATTTCTATTTATCAATGTTTATGACTTGACGATCTGCAACATAGCCAATGTGTGACCCTAAATTCGATCTGGGTATATTCCGCTTGGTTTATATTTCCGTCTCTTTTCATCATTACTATCGTGCCTAGCCAAGGCCCTTAAACCACATTCTCTTCAATTCAAGTTTCTCAAGTGATTGGTTCAAGATTGTATTTTCATAGCTCTTTTGATAATCCTGGGCTGTCTTCAAACGTTCTTGAATCAGTTTGACCTTTTCCGTGGTTTCCTGCACAATCTATGGTCTGGTAAGTTCTGCCTCTCCAGCTTCTATCCAACATGACGGTGATCTACATTTTCTCCCGTACAAAGCTTTGAATGGCGACATTCCGATGCTTGCTTGATTACTGTTGTTGTAAGCGAATTCTACCAATGGTAGGTGCTCCTCCCAGCTTCCTTGAAATTCCAATGTACATACTCGTAAGAGGTCTTCTAGATTCTGATTTGTCCTCTCTGAATGTCCATCTGTCTGCGGGTGAAAAGCTGTGCTGAAGTTGAGCATCATTCTCATTGCTTTCTAAAGTGCTTTTTAGAATCTTGACACAAACCGTGGGTCTCTATCTGATGTAATTGATACTGGCATTCCATGAAGTCGAATAATCCATCGTAGATAAGTGGCAGTCATCTGGTACATCGAATATGTATTCTTGATTGGGATGAAGTGTGCTGATTTGGTCAATCAGTCGACTATGACCTATATTGTATTGTTGCCCTTGGCTGATCGTGGCAGTCCCACAACATAATCCATCGTGATATCTTCCCATTTTTACTTTGATATTGGTAGAGGTTGGAGTAGTTCTACTGGTCTTTGTCGTAGGGCTTTCACTTGGTGACATTCTAGGCATCGGCTCACGTAATCTGCTATGTCTTTCTTCATGCCTATCCACCAATATCACTTCTTGAGATCTTGATACATCTTGGCTTGTCTTGGGTGAATTGTGAACTTCGATTTATGGCCATTGTCCATGATCTTTTGTTTGAAGTTTTCTTGGTCGGGGATGCATATACGATTGCGAAATTTGAGTAGACCACCGTGGGTGGTGAATTCTCCTTCTGGATTGTTTTTGGAATCTTCGAAAATCTTATGCAACTTGGTATTGCTCTTTTGGAATACTTTGGTTTCTTCTATGTTGACAGGGTCGATGGCGATCGTTGAGAGGTGGGCTAAATAAGGGTTTTCTTTTTTCTTGTTGAGTGCATCTGCTACTATGTTGGCCTTTCTGGGATGATACTGAATGTTGAGATCATAGTCATTCATCAGTTCCAACCATCTGCGTTGCCTGAGATTTAACTCCTTCTGGGTGAAGACGTACTTCAAACTCTTATGGTCAGTGAAGATATCGCAAGTGATTCCATATAGGTAGTGGCGCTATATCTTTAATGCAAAAACAACTACTGCAAGTTCCAAGTTGTGCATAGGATAATTATTTTCATGCGACTTCAGTTGTCGTGAAGCATAAGCAATTACCTTCCCGTTTTGCATTAATACACATCCTAATCTTTTGTGTGAAGCGTCACTATAGACTGTAAATCCTTCTTCTCCATTGGGTAGAGTTAGCACTGGTGTTGTAGTAAGTCTTTTCTTCAGTTCTTGGAAACATTCTTCTCTTTCCTTAGTCCAGATGAATGGTTCTCTCTTGCGTGTTAACTCTGTCATCGGTACTGCAATCTTTGAGAATTTTTTGACGAATCGCTTGTAGTATCCGATAAGTTTTAGGAAGCTGTGAACTTCCATTACTAAAGTCGGTGCTGGCCAATTTGTGACAGCTTCTATCTTTTGAGGGTCCACTAAAATTCCTTCCTTGCTAATGGCGTGACCAAGGAAATGAACACTCCTGAGCCAAAACTCGCATTTGCTGAACTTAGCGTATAGCTTCTTTTCTCGTAGAGTCTGTAATATTGTTGCCAATTGGGTTGTATGCTGCTTTTCATTCTTTGAATAGATAAGGATATCGTCGATGAACATGATCACGAAATTATCGAGGTAGTTGGTGAAAATCCAGTTCATGAGATCCATGAATGTTGCGGGAGAATTAGTTACTCTGAATGGCATGACCAAAAATTCGTAGTGGCCATACCTGGTGCGAAAAGTAGTCTTTTTTACATCCTCTGCCTTGACTTTGAGTTGATGATAACCGGAGCGGAGGTCAATCTTTGAAAATACTTGAGCTCCTTACAATTGATCGAACAAGTCATCGATTCGTGGTAGTGGATACTTGTTCTTGATGGTGACTTTGTTCAGTTCTCGGTAGTCAACGTATAATCGCATAGTTCTATCCTTCTTCTTTATGAACAAAACTGGTGCTCCCCATGGTGATGAACTAGGTTGGATAAAGTTCTTATCTACCAAGTCTTGCAGTTGCATCTTTAGTTCTTTAAGCTCTGCTGGCGCCATCCGATAAGGATTCTTTGAAATAGGTTATGCTCCTAGTATGACATTGATAGTAAAGTTTATCTCTCAATCAATCGGCATTCTAGGTAGTTCTTCAGAAAATACGTCGGAGAAATCTTGAACTATTGGTACATTAGCTGGTGTGGTTTTTTCTCCCGAGGTTGTAGAGATACTACAAAGGTATCCCTGACATCCCTTCTGTAAAAGCCATCGGGCTTTTGATACAGAACGAAACAAGGTGGCAAGACAATCTTTTCTCTTTTGAGTTGGGACTCCCCACCTTTAGACTCTTTGAAGGTGATTAGCTTTGCAACGCAATCGATCTTTGCATTGTACTTAGACAGCCAATCCATGTCAATGATTACATCAAAATGTGTCATACCCAATGGGATCAAGTCCACAAATGTCTCCCCCAATACAAGTCTCACAGTTTCTAAAAATCATTGAACATAGAAATCCTTTACTTATGGGTTGGGGTACCAGTAGATTGAAATCTAGTGGTTCGGAAGTTTTGTGAATTTTCTCAGTGTGAGATTTAGAAATAAACAAATGTGTTGATCCAGAGTCATACAATGCATAAGTAAGAATGCCGTAGATAGAGATTCTACCTGCCACAACTTCTTCATCATTCCTTGGGTCTCCTGGAACAAGCGCAAAGGCTCTTCCTTGTATCTAGTTGTTGCCGTTGCGATTTCCTTGATTGCCATCATCGTTCCTCTAGTTTCTGACTGGTACAACATTCGCCCCGGTGAGCACATTTGGGCAGTTGTTCATGAAATGTCCCTCTTGGCCGTATCCGAAGCATTTGGTTGGTTCTTTAAACCAACATTCCCCTCCATGGTTCTTTCTACACTTCTGGCAAGGTGGCCTCGGTCTTGGTTGGCGATCACTTCCTCTTCTTTGCTGATTTCTTTCGAATTTTGCTTTCTTCGAGTGGTTGGATCCTCCTTGATTTTGGTTTCTTTTCCTTTCATTGAAGTGCCTAATTTTATCTACATCTTGCTCCACCAAGATTGCTCTATCCAGGACTTCAGCGTAAGTAGGCAATTGGAAAGGATGGACGATCTTACGGATCTCATGTTTGAGCCCTTTGATTGGTATCTAAAAGTGCCAATATTGTGGGACTAAAATCCTCACTTTACTATGCATTCACTGGCTAAACTCCAAGGAATAGTGCAAATTCATTGCAACATCTAAATTGGATTGATGATGAAATATTTGGGCTTTTAACCTAGTGTTGGCAAGAGTCTTGTGCATGTTGAGATACTCTGCAGGAAGATGAAGGAGTGAGATGGACATAGAAGACAAAAGGGTGAACTCCCGGAGATTCAGCCCCATTCCCGGTGGAAGAGACCAATGACCGGAGATAGGAAGACCAGAATGCATTCCTAAGTAGTACTGAAGTTCGAATTCCCGGTAGTCCAATCTCCTATGACCGGGAGAGCATGAAGGGAAGAGCAGAAGTTCTGAAGATAGTGTCAATTCCCGGTAGTCCAATTTCCAATAATCGGGAATGCAGAAGAAGATTGGAGTTGCAGGAGCTGCAGAGGATACCGAGGTTCGCATGACTGGTAGAACGAAGCTGAGTGACCGGTGATAGGAAACACCAAATGTTCAGAACAGCCAAGGACCAGAAGTGAAGTTTGAAGGAAATAAAGGGAGTATCTGCTGCAATTTTGATGTAATCCCCAGGATTGGTATATAAGGAAAAAATTCAGTTAGAAAAAGGGATCGGATATTTTAGCTTTTAGGATAGAATACTCTTTCTCTCTCTAGGTGGTTAGCAGTGGATAGAGGTAGAATTACTGGAGTGAGTTTTGGATTTTTAATTTAGTTCTTGTTTTCAGTAATCTTCATTTTCTAGCATCAGGTAGTTTTCAATCGAATTTCAATTCCAGCTACTGAATTGAATTCATTTAGTTAATCAGAGTTGCATTCAATTATGAATTCGGTTGTTCTTAATTGTTCTTCAGTAGAATTTAGATCAATGAGGAGCTAAACTCCCTTAGGATCTAATTCAAGGATCTGAAGTGGTCAGATTATTCTCACACTCTCTCCAGGTATGAATTATGAAATGATGAATTGATGAATGACTCTGGGAATTTCTTCTCATAGTTGGGTTGGTTTGGATTTTGATTTTTTGTTGACAATCAGAAGATTGGCACATAGCATGCTTAAAAAGAATCAGCTCAGTAACGATTTGTAATTTCCTTCTCAAATTATTCTATCAGTTCTACTTCCAAATTGAGATTGAGCGTGAGGTAATTTAATCATCTAAGATCCGAGAATTAGATCCTTCGTTAATCATCACATTAGATTCCGATTACTCTTAGCTTGATTGAACTCAATCCAGAATTCTGGAGACCCAATTTCCATGATATCATTTTCTTTCACAAACAAGCACCGCCTAAGAAAAAATTAAATCCCCCAAGTCCCTGTGGAGAATGACCTGGTACTTACCAGAATTTATTATGCTTGATTGACGATTTTTGGAATTGAATTGCTTGCGCTTGGGCGATTTCTTTCCACTGTTTTGATTTTTATTCCATGCAATTGTCGAGTTAAATTTAGGGATCAAGCACCCTTCTTCAAATTTTCGGGCCTTCATCTCATCACTTGCAACTAGATATGGTGCATAGACAGCTAGATTAGTGAATTCAGCTTCATAATCTACCATTGTCATGGCTCCTCGTTGCTTCAAATTTGCGAACTCCATGTGTTTAGCATTCTGCACGGCTCGTGGCATAAACGTCTCTCGAAAGATCTCCAGGAATCTTGTCCAAGACATTCCTGGTTCAACAATACTTTTTAGGTTCCACCATCTGGTAGCTTCACTCACAAGTAAATAGGATCCAATCTCAACTTTTTGCAAGTCAGTACATTGAAGAAGTCAAAAATTCTTCTCTATTTCAGCAACCCATTCGTTTGCCTTGATTGGGTCCATACCTCCGGAAAAGGTAGGTTGCTTGAGTTTTAGAAACTCTTTTACGGCTGCAACATTCTAAATTTGTTGAGCGGTGTTGACAACCTCATCTTCGTGAATAACTTGTGGCTCAATCACTAGTTCCTGTTGTTTGCAAATCTATTCAATCGTCACTTGATGATCTTGGACTGTTCCGACCAATGTCCGTACCATATTGCAAAGCTCTGTAATTTCGTCGCGTCCTTGTCCCAATTCGTGACCATTTGCGAGGGTGTTAACCATTCTGATCGTAGGAAAAGTCATGATTAGAAAGATTTATAAATTCTTCATAAAATATGATGTATAAGGCATTCAAAAGCTAAGATGCATAAGTGTGTCTGGTCATACAACAAATAATTCGGATAATGCTAATTAAGATACTACTCGCCATCTGAGTACTCAAAATCAGAATTGCTAGGCCACTCGTAATATGGATAAATCCACTCCTGATGAACTACTTTGAGATCTAGCTCGAGGTCTATATTAAAATCCTCGTCAAAGTTGAGCGGCTCATTGACCAATCTATCTCCCAGTTGGAGGTCAGTGTCTAATTCTTCTCCCGCCATCTCCTCGCCTTAAGGGTCCTCTTCTTGTTCTGGCTCCTCGGCCTCTTCCCCATCACTATCATCTTTGATTGAATTATACATTGTTATTGCCATCAAATCCTAAAAACTCCATTGTTCGATCCATCTCATGGCGATGGAGCATGCATGCTCTCGGAGCCTAAGGTGATAGTCGACCAAATCCCGGATCTGAATCTCTGTCCGGTGCATGTTTCGGCTTACAATTTGGGCTATAATGGTACATACCATATGAGCTGCATCTGAGATTAGTCGTTCTTGCAGAACATCCTCCTCTAAATGAATAACTCGTTGAGGTCCTACCTCATGTCGGCCATAGGAGTCATCGCTCGAATAGCCTTCGTCAATGAAATGCTCTGAATCGCTGCTAGACATGGCTACAAACTCATAACATAATATACAATTCTATATTAGCATGCATCTCCAAAATATCATATTCGTATACTAAGTGTGTGCCTTGCTTCCTGGCTCTGGTTTGTTCTAAAATCCAATAACCATGCTCTGATACCACTTCTTTCACGACCTGTTCCAATCATGAGATGAGTACATGACCGACCAATGAGCAAGCTTGCAAAGGCCTAAGATAAAAGGGTTGAGGGATTTCATCACAATAAAATAAATGCGGAAGCGTGTGAACAATACCAGAGCAGTGCATAAATATTCCATTATCTCATCATCATTGATTACATCATCATAGGCCCAAAATGGCCTTTACATCAAAGGTACACAAATCCTTAATGAGTCAAGAGCTAGATCTGCCAAGCTAATCCTCTTCATGTCCTCAAATGGTTTTGTAAAAATGCATAATCTAAAAGCCAGAGTGAATCAATATATAACAAATTACAAGTTTCATGGATTAAATAATATTTTAATCATAAGGCAATTGCTTTCATCATGTCATATGGCTCAAAGGCCTAAAGTTTAAAAGTAGTAATGACTCGTAAGGCCTTGATAGATTTTCAACATTTCTTTATTCATAATTCCTTTGTGTGTAGGGCTAGCCGTTCTTAATTTCCGTGATTCATTCTGTATCAAGGGCTACCCGCCCCTAATTCCTTTTCATGTTTTATTTTACATCAAGGGCTACCTGCCCCTAATGTCTTTTCATATTACATTCTACACCAAGGGCTACCCGCCCCTAGTGCCTTTTCATATAATTAGCATCTTTGCGCTTGAACTCTTCCCTTTTTGTATGGGCTTTTTCAATGTCATGGCCATATCCCTGCTTATAGAATTTCAATATTATAGCAATATATCTATAATACGAGCATTTCAACAATTTACCTATGTCATATGAGACTTTTATTCTGTTTCATCTTCATTTCAATTTCATTTAATCATAATCAATTTATAACATCTGTCGTTCGAGCTTTCGTTCTTATATAACCCTTTTGCCAAAATATTATTCATCCATGTATATAAAGAGAGAGAGAGACAGATAGTGAGTGATGCATCTCATTTTCTCAAAATTCATTAGAAAGATCATTTCTTGGTTTAATACCCGCAATCAAAATTTGAAAGGAGTAAGCATTAGATAATATATGAGTAAAATGGTATATAAAGATTAACCTGATCGTAGTTGATTTCTTAGCTTCCAAATTGTCTGATCAAGGCTAAGTGGTAGCAAGATCGAGCAGCGTGGTTGATGAATTTCTGGACACTAGTAACGCTTAAGAATTTGCTTGCCGTGCCCTTATGCTGAGATTTGGCTATTGTGCCAAACTACAGAATCTCTAGAGAGACAATTAAGAAAATAATTGTTCTATATGGTTTTTGGATTTTGGGTTTGATGGGAATGAATTTCGATCTCTAATTTTTGTATATAGGGATTGAAATTTGGAGTCGGGTGTAGTTCGGTAAAGGTCTGGTAGAGTTTCGAGACTTCCCCGAGGGCTTTTAGGGCTTAGAAGATTTTCTGGTCGGATAGAATATATAGAGAGAAGCTTGATGGTCATTTAATGCTCTCGAGAGCTATCCAGGATGCAACTGGGAGCTGCTCTTTTTATAAGCCTAGGTCGCATCTATAGATGCGACCTTGTTCGTCATCTAGTTGGTCAGCAACCAACTACCCCAGCTGGATGACAGGAACTTGTGTCCAAGAGTGGTTCGAGAAATGGCCAAAAGAGTGGTTTGGAGTTTTGGTTTTTAGAAAAAATGGATGGAATATTTGGTGAGAAATGATTCTTGAATTTTTTGTAATTCAAAAATGATTTACACTATACCGAAAAACTTTAATCTGTTTGCCCCATACTGTTGTAGTTCCTGCTGCTCGGAAAACTGAGACTATCATTATTTTTGTTGAGATGAATCGTGAATTTAGAAATTGTCGGTATTTAAATCGGACAATGTCTTGAAAACTACTTGGCTTTTGGTATTTTTACTTTAAACAAAACTTTGTGCCTGGCTCTCATTGCACCGAGATGAGATAGTTTGATAAAACTATTCTGTAGGAAAGTTCTGTCTTTTTGTCGAGACTTCATGAAAATTTGTATTTCGGATTTCCATTGTCGTTTCATCATCTCACAGCTCTTTGAATGAATTTGTGTTTATTCCCAATAAAATTTCGGTTTTGGTCCCGATGGTTCCAGAGTTTGCTCAGACTTCTCAAGAAATATTTTACCATTGATATTTCATTGACATACGTGATTTCCAGTACTTGTGCAATTTTCTGGTTGACTTGTTATAGAAATACTAATCTCAGAGTCGATTTTCCTATGTCCATCTACTATTTGTCACGAGATGCTCATCGTCTTGAAAATATTATTTTGCATAAATGTTCCTGCAATAATTACTAAATAAACTCCAAAAATCTTCGAAATTATATTTTAAATAAAAAAAA
>NMUG010011570.1:0-10597 GCA_002855965.1 Monotropa hypopitys
AGATTGCTATAGCCAATCTTTCCCGCCTAGTTACTGTTTAAAATAAGAGCTCTGCTAAGCCAAAACGGAAGTTCGGGATGTCAGCCTACAATCGCGAGAGCATGTGCAATGGATAAGGAAACGTTGCAGATATTCTCGGAAGCCTTCCTAAAATACAAAAGTAGTATATAATGATGAGGATGGCTATGATAACAGGTACGAAACATTTTTGCAATACACTATCCTCTCTCAATTCTCGTTTTATCTGTACTGGAAAATTCAACTGACTTGATCATCGGAGGTTATTTGGTAGGCATCAAGCCGGTGTCAAGTTTTCGTGTGCAGGACTTCAAGGCAAATAGAGGAAGAACCAGAAATTGACGTCATCAGCCTTGTAGAAGTATTTTAAAAAAAAGGTTGCTAAAAGAATTTTGAAAACTGCTAAAACAAGTGTTCTATGTTTTCATAAAAGAAAATAAAACCGGAACCAAATCTAATGCAAAGCGGGCTTCAGAATCTTATTTTCTTCAATTTAGTAATTTATTTTCATTTCCATTAATAAAGAGAATCCGTTCACATCAGAGTGCAGCCACAACAAAGCAACTTGGCAACGATACAATGAGTTAGCTCAGATATTTGTTTATAGCATCTCATCCAAAGGGATGAATTGGTAAGGAAAGGTGAAGGAAGATCATTGGCTTAAAGGAAATCAGGATTACGCTTCTAAATTAGGCGTAACTAGCTGATGATGGAAATGTTATGTCAGGTCAGCTCAGACCTGACCCCCATGCAACATCCCGACATAAGCTCGATAATCATCAGGTCAACCTGACTACAAGCTCATCTATGGTTAATTGCATTCTACTATGATGTCTGAGGAGGAAGACCCTATCAAAAGAGTTATTACCAAATCCCCGGGATATCAGTCGTGAATGGCATAATAGATCCGCACAGTTAAGGTAACTTTCTTATGAATAAAAAACGGGAAGGGAACTGGAGATACGTTCCCATAAATCTCGGACTGGGTGGCTAGGGTTGCGGAATGACAGGACACAGGTATATAAGCATAACGATGGTAAACAACAGAGGTACGTATTCATTTTTCTCCAAGCACTTCATAACTTTTCTTCTCTCTCTCTCATCCAAATACTTAGTTGATCGTAGGAGGTGGTTCAGAAACACAACCACTCACCTTATGTCTATGAATCGTAGTTTTGCAGGTCAAGGCAGAACATGGAGGGGAGTCAATCATTAGCTACCAACAATCACCAGGTCAGGCGAGCTGTTCTGGGAAACTGATTCATCAGTTGGCGCCGTCTGTGGAAAGATTCTTTTTAATCCGATGAGAAGTTTCCTACCGAATGGTTCAGACTCGCAACAACAATAGCAGAACTATGGAAATCGAATGACAAACCTCTCGAGATCCACCGACTGTCATGGTGGATATGTTTCACCAAATGCAACAATGGATAGAGGCGATGGCTAGGGCCCTTGAGGAAGAAAGGCATCAGAACCGTCAGATGAGGGAACGGTTGAAGGCAGTCCCAACAAAACATCCTCCTCCGCCAATGCAAACGGAGGAGGCCCCAAGAAGTAATGCAGTGGCAAGGTATGGGGTGAGCCACCACGAAGGGACCGACCAATTCCTGGACATAATTGAGGGGGAGCAGGACGTTATGGCTGCCATGCAGGCGTAAATAGACAAGTTGCAGGATCAAGTGAGGGCCAGGGCCCAGGCCATGGTGGAGGATTTGATTCAAACACAGATTCCCCATTCACCCAAGAGGTGATGTGGATGCCCTGGCCACGCAAGTTCCAAATGCCCTCTCTCGAGACCTTTAATGGATCTACAGACTCCCTCGACCATTTGGAGACCTATAAAAATCTGATGATGTTGCAAGCGGTTCCAGATGAAATCATGTGTCGAGCATTTCCTATTACATTGAAGGGAAATTCCAGGATGTGGTTCAATAAGCTGAAGCTTGACACTCTCAACAATTCCAAGGAGATCAACAAATGTTTCGTCAGCTACTTCATAGTGGGGCAACAATACTATAAGTCGTTGACCCATTTGCTAACGATTGTGCAGAACAAAGGAGAATCCCTTGGAGATTTCACCACTCGCTTTCACGAAGGAGATGATGTCGGTCGAGAGCATCGACGACAAAGTATCAAAAAATGCTTACATCGCTGGACTTTGGTTAGGACAATTCTTGTTTAATCTTACGCAGAACCCTCCTCAGACCCTGGCCGAGCTTATGCTTAGGGCCCAAAAGTACATGAACGCAGAGGAAACCCTCAGTGCTAGGAGAGCCAGGGTCACTCAAGGAAGTAGCAATGCCCCATAGCAAAGCAATGTTCCATCCGATAAGAAGAAAAGAGGGAGATCAAATAATGGAGGTCGGGATCAGAAGCCTAGGAAGGAGGACCTCCAGTGTCCTCTAAGGAAGTATGGGGGATCAACCTCCAGATACCAGCACTTCACACCATTGGTGGCAACTACTGAGCAGATTTTAAAAGATTTTCACTCTGACCCCGACCTGAAGTGGCCAGGTAAGCTGAAGATCGATCTGAATAGGCGATCAAGAGACAAGTACTACCGATTCCATAGGGATCACGGTCATGATACAAATGATTGTTTCGATCTCAAAAATCAAATAAATTAACTAATCCAAAAAGGGCGATTGAGGAGGTTTGTTTCCAAGAAAGAGAAGAGAGAAGCTCATCCCAAGATGGAATAGAGGAATAATGGCAATGGAGTCCGACAATAGGACGGAACCTTGGGAGAGGTCAAGGTCATCCATGGAGGATTGGCAGGAGGAGGTGAGTCAAATTCTGCTTGAAAAGCTCACTTGTGGCGGCTCTAGAGAGAAGACCCAATGGAGGTATGTGTAGTCGAGAGGTCGGCAAAGACATCGAGAATCAGTGAAGGGGTTTCAATAATTTTCTCAGAGAAGGATGAGCGGGGAACTAGCTACCCGCATGACGACCCATTAGTGGTGAGAATGATCGTTGCTAACTTCAAGATGCAGATGATATTGATTGACAGTGTAAGCTCAGCAGACATCCTCTTCCTCAGTGCATACGACCAACTGAAGTTGGGACGAGACATGCTTCACCCAATGAGGTCCCCCTAATGGGGTTCTTAGGGGAGCCAGTTTATCCAAAGGGGAAAATTGCGTTGCTAGTAACAATGGGTGAAGAAGGCAACTCATCCAAATGGACTTCCTGGTAGTGGATAGCCCATCTGCTTACAATACTATCATCGGTCAAACTACCCTGAATAAAGACAAGGCGGTAATCTCAACTTACCACCTTAAAGTTAAGTTCCATACCCCTGGAGGAGTGGGTGGTCCTAGTGAAGAAGGCCTTGGGAAAGTGGCGCATGTGCGTGGATTTCATAGATTTGAACAAGACGTGTCCAAAAGATAGTTTTCTCTTGCCACGAATTGATCAATTAGTGGATTCAACAGCAGGGCACAAGCTCCTCAGCTTCATGAATGCCTTTTCCGGGTATAATCAGGTGAGAATGGACGAATATGATCAAGAAAATACATCCTTCATCACTGACCGGGGGACATACTGCTACAAAGTCATGCCATTCGGCTTGAAGAATGCAGAGACTATCTATCAGAGGCTTGTAAACAGAATATTTAAAAACCAGATCGGTCGCAACATGGAGGTTGTTATCGGTTTTCCATATTAGCTATTTTCCAGAAGGTTGTTGTATCCTTAATCTTTTTATTTTGGTTTGGGGTAGCATAAGTAGATACTCCACTTTCCGAGCCATGAATACTTTGATGCAGCTCATTGGCAACAATTTGAAGCTAGTTCGTCGTCTAAAGGTTCTTTGGATGGCCAGTTCTTCTTTTAGTAACATATTCTTCTTTGGTTATCTCCTCGTTCCTTTGTTATTCCACTCTTCATTCCTCATTCTTGGTGTCCTTGTTCCTTGGATCCTTCAATTCCCATATTTATCTTTACATAAGGATCCTTAGAATGTTGGGCATTGGGTCTTGTTTTGATCTTACGTTCTTTCTTGGGCTTAGTTTTGTTTTTGCCTTAGTTTAATTTTAAAGCAGATCCATTGGGTACTGGTTCCCATCCCCGGGGAACCGGTTGTGCGAACCTTTCCAAGATATTGCATTCAAAACCTTGTTACCGGTTTCTAGCCTTGCTTTTGGGTACCGGTTGCGCATGCACCGGGTACTGGTTGCCAATGTCTCTACTCCCTTTCATTTTTTTGGTTCAAAAAATTGTTCCCAGTAGATCTTCCGGGAACCAGTTTCCGGGTACCCCAGAACCGGTTGCGGGGGCCCGGAACCAGTTTCCCCCTTTCTTCTCTTGCAATTCCATACAACCCCTCCTTTGGTCCATTTTTAGCAGAGCTTCCTGGTACCGGTTCTCGCAAACCCAAGTACCGGTTCCACCTTCTCGAACATAGATTTTCGGTTTTGATTTTTTAGTTTTAAGTCGGTTTAATGTTTGTTTTAAGGGTATTTTTGTCAAACAAACTCATCTTAAGTTGCCCTAACCCTTCTCTAATGATCCTAAGTATAAAAGAAATACTTAGAGTCATTCTAACATATCCGAGAACATAAAAACTCAAGTGCTCTCTGTGATTTCTTCCTTGTGGCTACTACAAATTTTGTTTTTCATCAAGAAATCATCTTTGAGGTTAAGTGTTCTCTTCTCTCTTTCTCTCTACTTGTTCTCTCCTTGTTTATCTACTTTGGATAATCTATATACATTAGTATATTAGATTTTCTTGCAAGGATAGATTGTTGTAGTGTGTGTCTAGTCTTCTAGATCTTGGTGTCTTGATATTTAGTTTTTAATTTGTAGCAAGACTGTGTATCTAGGGATTACTCCCTTGGTCTTGAGAGTATAGTGTGGATCATTAAATTGTGATTCCTTGTTCTTGTAATCTCCTAGTTTTTCTAGGGTTTGGGTATAGTTCTTATTGGTATTTCCATCAAACCTTGAATTTTGTCCCTTGATCCTCATAGGATTTTGAATAACTCATTATCCTTGTACAATCACTTTATAGGGTTACTTCTAGCATATATTGCTTACCCTAGTTTCTATCTCTTGAGATTTTTATTAGTTGATTTGGAGTATTCAATAGAATATCTCCTTGGGTACTTGTACCTTACCTATCAACTTATCTTTTGTAGTGATATTCCTTGAACTTTCCATTGGAATTGTTCATTGGTATTATAGCCTTAGCCATTCTATTCTAGTGTACTTTGGAGTTTGTTACTTATTCAAGTGCTTCCCTCAAATCTATTGTCTTCCTAATCTACTAGATAATTTCGTCTAGTGTATTCTTCACTTCACTTCCTATTTTGTGGTTGACCTTGTCTATGCTTGGCCGGAGCACTCCAGAGCCGATTGCGAGTCAGAGATCAGTGCGGGACACTGTGGTTTTCTAGAGGATAGTAAAAGGGGCTCGGGGAGCTTTAGGTTTACAGGAGCTAGGTGGGCTTTGGGTTTAAAGTCGGTAACTCTTGTATCTCTTAAACCCTTGTTGTTTCTAGTGGAAAGCAGACTAGGTCAAGTGGTTTTATACTTAGGGATCGATTGATGCCTAAGTAGTTTCCACTATAAATCGTGTATTGTGCCACTGATTGTCTCTCTTTCCCTTACACATCTTTTTTCACCTGTGATTGTATTACACTTCACTTTGCACCTGTGATTGATTTATTCTCTATTTTAATATTGCTTCCACTTGCGCTAATAATCAATCATTTAACTAATTTGACATAAATTGCAATCATTTATTCTTAATCAAATTAATTATTTAACAGAGAATTCGTAGAAATTTTAATTGGCCAACCTATTCACCCCCTCTAGGAATTGGCCTAGCGTTGCATCACATTTTCAATTGGTATCATAGAAAGGTTGCTCTATACTTGTGTTACCTTAGGTTCACTAGCATAGTGACTTATTTGATAACTCATTTAGGCTTCACCGCCAGAGTTTATCCTTAATTCCTATGAATTCTTTAAAACCGAGAGATGGTGCATCTAACTTTGGATCCCCCTATTTCGATGATAAAGACTATGATTATTGGCAGAATCGAATGAAAAACTACCTTATCGGAATGGAAATGCGTGTGTGGTAATCCATCTTGTACGACTATGATCAACCAACAATAGAGGACCCTGTGACAAAAGTGGTTAGAGTCAAAACTGAAGTTGAAGTTAATTATAGAGCCATGGAAGGATTTGAGGCTAATAGTAAAGGTCTCCTATCCATCCAAAATGCCGTGAGTAGACGGGAGTTTGGTCGTATCTCGACTTGTTCCAAGTCCAAAGAGGCTTGGGACATACTCCAAATTTGTCATGAAGGGACACACACTGTGCGTGTCTCTAAAATCCAAACACTCACTACTAGGTTCGAGAACCTTAAGATGCGGGAGGAGGATACCTTCTCCAATTTCATCACCGAACTCACAGATATAGTTACCTCTTTCCATGGTCTAGGCGAGCCCCTCCCTAATCTTAAAATATGTCGAAAAATTCTTAGGTCCTTGCCCGAAAGGTTTAGGCCTAAGATTACCGCTATAGAGGAGAGGCCAGATATTAATAAAATGTCTTTTGAAGAATTGGTTGGTAAACTTAAAATATATGAAAAAATGCACTTAACCTCATCATCAACTCATAAATCGATTCCTAAGTCCAATAAAGGCATTGCCTTTCAACCCACTCAAGATGAATCGTCAGATGATGACTTTGAACTTGATGATGAATTAATTTCTTACATGACTAAAAAGTATAGAAAATTTGTGGGAAAGAATTGAAAATCATTTGCAAAGGCTATATCTACCGAAGGGTACAAAAAATCATCTTCCACACAAATTACCAATCTAAAACCAACATTTAAAAAACAAAAGACATCTAAAGGCATCCAATGCCATGGATGTCAAGGATTTGGTCACATTCAATCCGAATGTGCCAATACTCTCAAAAAGACCAGAAAGAGTTATAAAATTACACAGAATGACGATAGTGAGGAGGATGCGAAAAATGAGATCAACATTGACTCCACTAGGGTCAATGTACTGGCCGCTAGTGTGGATTGCTCCTCCCTACATTCGGATCATGCTTACAAAAATCAAAGTGATGATGAAATTGATGATGATGATGACCCCAAAAATCTTCAAGAGGCATTTGACCAACTTGCTAAAAAACATCAAGATGAAACAAAAGAATATTAAGTTGAAATTTGAACTTGACAAATCTAAACAAGAATGTAATACTTTGCAAAGTAATCTTGATGAATACAAATCAATATGCAGAAGATTATCGGACAAATTTGCCATAATAGAAAAGGAGCGTATTGAGGGCAAATATGAGATTGAGGAGCTTAAAAATAAAATATCCATTCTAGAAAAGGAGTTGGGAGACGCTATGGAAATAATTAGAAGAAATTATTGTGGCACCGAGAAAATTTCCCAACTATCCCAAACTTTCTGAAATAGAAGTGGATTAGGATTTGTTGATTTGGGTGAGGTTACCCATAGTACTTCAAAAAATGAAGTTAAGTTTGTAAAATCCAAAACACCTTTGGTGGATCATATGTCAATAGAACAAGTTTCTATTGCTAAACCAAACTTAACTAAAAATAAGAAACCTACACCCATAATGAAAAATTCTGAAAATCTCAATGCTAAACCCGAACATCCCTCAAGAAGAAAACACAGAGTATGTCATTATTGTGGAATTAAAGGACACATCCGTCCTTTTTGCTTCAAGATAAAAAAAGATAATTCAAATCAAAGGCATATTTCCAGTAATGGTAGAAAATGGCAATTTGTTAAGAAGTCATCTAAACCGGATAATATAAATGTAAATTTTCTAACCAAAATGAACCAACTTGCCATTAAATCTTCAAGATTATTTAAGGAAGTGGAAAATTTTACAAAGATTGCTAAATCCTTACAACCCAAGGCAAGGGTGGATCATTCAAACAAAAGAACAACTACATATACTCAAATGTCTGAAGATGTTGGTCCAACATGTTTGGTAGCCCACGCCGCTCTTAAAGCTGAACAATCTAACTTTTGGTATTTAGATAGTGGTTGTTCTAGACATATGACTGGGAATAAGTCTCTTTTTGTTGAGTTCAAATCATGTACGGGTGGCTTAGTCACATTTGGGGATGGAAACAAAGGAAAAACTTTAGATAAAGGCATCGTTCTCACTCCCAGTATCCCTAAGCTTAGTGATGTATTATTTGTTGATGGTCTTAAAGCTAATTTTCTTAGCATAGGGCAATTTTGTCATGCATTACATGATGTTCACTTTTCTAGAAATAGGTGTGAAATTGTAGATGCTAGTGGTGCTTGCATTGTCAAGGGCAAACGCTCTTCCGACATTTGCTATTGCATTGAAATGAGTCCCTCAGTTGCATGCAACCATGTTTTACTTGATGACATAGAATTATGGCATCAACATTTGGGCCATGTGAATTTTTTGGACTTGCATAGGATTACCCAAAAATACATCATTCATGGTACCCCCAAAATCCCAAATGGCAAAGGTCTTGTGTGTGGTAGATGTATGAAAGGTAAACAATGAACAATTGCCACATCAAGACTAATATCATTGGAACTACAAAATGTCTTGAGCTTATTCACATAGACCTAATGGGACCATCTCGCACCGCTAGTTTAGGTGGCAAAAGATATATTTTGGTTGTTGTAGATGATTTCTCATATTATTCTTGGGTCGGTTATCTTAAAGATAAAACGGATTCTTTCACTTTTTTCAAAATAATATGTAACCGAATCCAAAATGAAAAAGGATACAACATCATTAGAGTTATAAGTGATCATGGTAAAGAGTTTAAGAATTCCGAGATTGAAAAATATTGTGATGATATAAGAATTAAGCATGAGTTTTCCGCTCCTCGCACTCCTCAACAAAATGGGGTCGTGGAGAGGAAAACCCACACTCTTCAAGAAATGGCCCGTATCATGTTACATGATAAAAAGATCCCTAGAAATCTTTGGGCCGAAGCTATAAACACGACTTGTTATACCATTAATCACGTTTATACTCGTCCCGACACTTCTCAAACACCTTATGAGATTTGGCATGGTAAAAGGCCGATGGTCAAGTATTTCCACACTTTTGGTAGAAAGTGTCATATCTTGAGAGATAGCGAGTCACTTGGTAAGTACGACTCGAAGAGTGATAATGGCATATTTCTTGGATACTCTACTTCGAGTCGGGCCTATCGGGTGTTTAATCTCCGAACCTCTACACTTGTTGAATCCTCAAACATTGTTATTGATGACACTTCTATCGAAAGCAATGAAAAATCTATTGATAATGATGATGTATCCTCTTGGGATATTTTTGAGGGTGACTCACGTGTCCCTTTTTACTCCTCTTCGGATGAGGATGTTTATATGGATTCCCTTATTCATAATGAGGATCCTTCACCACTTCATACTTGTGAGGGAGAAATATCGGATTCTCACCGTAGTGAGTTGCAACCATCTCCTAGAATCTCCCATGATCACCCAATCAAACAAGTTATAGGAAACATAAATGATCCCGTTATGACACGTAGACGGAATAGAAATGTGGTTTATTATGTTTTCTACACTTCATCCCTAGAACTCAAAAAGGTAGACGATGCTTTAAAAGATTAATATTGGGTAGAGGCAATGCATGAGGAACTAGAGCAATTTGAAAGAAATAAAGTTTGGACCCTGGTGCCTCGTCCTTCACACACAAACATTATTGGAACAAAATGGGTATATAAAAATAAAAGGGATGGTGATGGTGTCATGGTGAGGAATAAGGCTCAGTTAGTTCCCCAAGGCTACTCTCAAATTGAGGGTATAGATTTCGATGAAACATTTGCCTCAGTAGCTAGACTTGAGTCCATTAGGCTTTTACTTGTGGTTGCATCTCACTTAGGTTTTAAATTATACCAAATGGACGTAAAGAGCACATTCTTAAATGGTGATTTAAAATAGGAGGTCTACGTTGAGCAATCTAAGGGCTTTATTGATCCACACTTTCCTTTTCATGTTTTTAGGCTAAGGAAAGCCTTATACGGCTTGAAGCAAGCTCCCCGCGCTTGGTATGAACATCTCACTGACTATCTTCTAAATACTGGCTTGGTTCGAGGGGAGTTGATAAAACTTTATTTTTAAAGAAAGTGGATAATAATTTGTTGATTGCTCAAATTTACGTAGATGATAAAATTTTTGGTTCTACTAGTGATAGGCTCGCACACGAGTTTGGTTCTCAAATGTCGCATGAGTTCAAAATGAGCCTTATGGGGGAATTGACTCATTTCCTTGGATTCCAAATACGGCAAATGAGTGATGGAATATTCCTTACTCAATCTACTTGTGCCAAGGATTTAGTCAAGAAATTCGGTCTTGAAAATGCCAAATTCACTAGATCCACTATGAGCACTAATGATAAGCTAGAAAAAGATTTTCCGGCACTAGCATAGATCCCACTTTGTATAGGAGCATGATAGGTAGTCTACTTTACCTTACTACTAGTCGTCCGGATATTGTATTTAGTGTTGCTATATGTTCCCGTTTTCAGTCCAATTCTAAAGAATCACATTTAATCGCTGTAAA
>NMUG010011571.1:0-10595 GCA_002855965.1 Monotropa hypopitys
CCTGGTATGCCCGAGGTTATTACAATAGTCACAATATCATGACCCATGATCACCATATCCACTCCTGCTGATAACACCCGACTGAGACCTGCTACTGTGTCCAGAAGAGTCCACCTCTTTTGTAGTACCAAACTGACCTTGATGGATAGCAACCAAGGCAGACCGATCAGAACTAGGGGTCTGCAACATAGTATTCCTTCTACTCTCCTCCTGCTGGACAAAGGCATAAGTTTCACCCAAAGATGGAAAAGGAATATGACCCAATACATGAATTCGAATAGGATCATACTCAGTGTCAAGACCAGCAAGAAAGTCATAGACCCGCTCCTTTTCTATCCTCTTGAACCAATTAGCAGCATCTGTAGTACACAGCCTGAAATTCCTGATAATAATCAAACTCATGCCATGTTGCACTCAACTCAGCAAAATATACAGCAACATGCCTATTGTGTTGATCCAATGAACGGAGTTGCTTAGAGCAACCGGTCACTCAATGAATTCAGACATCCCTTTGACCTCAATAGTCAAAGTAAAGGTACGAGACTAAATCAGCTAATTGGTAGCATCTAACTTAACATGACAAATATCCAAAGGAGAGTTATCAAGAGTGACTCGACCCACTCTATGCACCAACCTCAATAGATTTTGGAAACTCGGTCACGTTTCTTAAAAGAAAAAACAGTAAAAAACCCACAACCGAGATCAAATCAAACGACAACGCTAAAAAAACTCACAACAACAAACAACGAAGCTAGATGAGAACCGGCGAAGGTAGATGTGTCCGGTGAAGAGGTTGGAATAGTTGGCGAAGAAAAAATGAGTTGAAGCAGTATCAGAACACGCGAGTCGCGAGCATTAGATCTGGGCATGCGTGGTCTGGAATTGTCGGAGGTGACCGACGAAGGGGGGCAACAACCGATGAATGGAGGCGACGATCGACGAATGGAGGCGACGACCAACGACTGCGATGGTTGGAGGTGAGCTGCGATCAGAACTCGCGAGAGTCGCAAGCGTTAGATCTGGGCTGCAATGGCTGCGATGGGCTGCGATGTAGATCAAGCAGCCGTTGTTGGCTGCGATGTAGATCAAGCAGCCGCAAACGCGGACTGACGATGATGTCTGATGTCTGACGTCAGACGAGGCCGGACGACAATGCCGGAGGCCAGGCAACGACGATCGGAAAAAACCAGCAGCGACCAGAGGTAGTCAATGCTCTGATACCATGTGACAACTCAAAAACCCTTTTTTGTTGTATATTACTGAAACACGTACGTATTACAACTTGTATTACCCCCTATGTATACAAGAATGATAATAACATTAAAAACTATCTACAAATCTTATTTACATAATGACCCCATACAACATATAAACATACGAAATACACCCATATTCTAACAATATGTGTATTCGCAGCTCTCTTGCATTACGAAATACAGATCTTGCTAGAGAGAGTGCAAAACAATTCGCGTTCTCGACCCTACACTCAGTTCATGATCAGGTATGGCGAGGAATATGATAGAAGATCATCGTACGGTGCAGTCGAGTTCATGATCAATTGACTCAAACTTTTTGATACAGATTAAGCGAGATCAAACTAGAGAGATTTCGAAGGTTTGAACCCTAATTCCTACGTGTAGGGTTGAGTAAATTTCGGAAAAATTTTGTTGTCTAATCTGCGTGTATCATCTGTGTATTCTGGAATTCGTTTCCCAAGAGAGGACTCATTACATAAGACATTCATGTTGGCAATCAAGGATCAATCCAGTGAGGGTGGAAAAGGCCTACACAAATAAGACTTCATATATGAATGAAGTAAATTCTATATTATGTTTATCCAATTCCTTTTGTCCTCATCAATGATGGCTCAACCTTAGTAGCAAGGATCGTGGATATTGGTCATGCTCCATACACGGAAATGCAGATTTGCGCTCCATAGTGAGATTCATGATTGGATCGCGACTCTATCTAGATAGGAGCGTGATCCTAAAGAAGGTGAGAGCGTTTGACTTGGCGATTGGAATCTAGGAATGAAGAATCGAAGAACAAGAAGAAGAAATTGAAGAAGAAGAAGAAGTTACCTGTTTTGAAGAGAAACCAAAGACTGCTGTCGTAGATACGACAGCTCATCTTAGGATTTGTTATTAGGGTTTATTATGTTCTTATGATCTTAGTATTCTTTTGGGTTGCTATTAGACTGATATATGTGGACATAACATGGACTTCTATGGGTGCTAAAGTCTGGACATATTCTGGGCTTTTATAATAGAGTTTTTTATGGGATGATATATTTCGATGCAAAAGTTAACTCCAAAATTCTTTATGGGCTGGTAAATAACCTATCATGGGCTTTTATTATCCTTTGTTGAAAAATAAAAGAATTAATAGATATTTAGTACATAAATTATCTATTTTTTCATGTAAAATTGTGTAATATACAAAATTTAATTATTATTTTTATTCACGCTTCTATCGATGCTCTTGAAACTTTTCTGAAAGAAAAAACTGAATATTGTATTGAATGTTGTTTCTTTACAAAGGACATTTACATGAATATATAGAATTACACATGGACTACTTAGGAAAGAATAAAAAAATGAAAGCATAGTCAAAGGGATACAATAAATGTGACAGAATTCCTAAATATCGAAACATAATATTCTGAATATTATTCTACCTCTCTCAAACTCACAGTGATTACATAGAAATCATTGAGAGTTTGTCCAACAAAAACTGGAAACGAGCAGCGATGTGAGTTTTCGTGAAGAAATCAGCAAGTTGAAGATTAGATGGAACAAAGAGTAGAGAGATAGTGCCGGCTTAGAGATGATGACGCGTTAGATGATAGTCGATCTCAATATGTTTGGTGCGCTCATGAAAAGCAATGTTATAAGCAATTTGAATAGCACTACTATTGTCACAATAGATAGGTGTTGGAGAAGATCGAGGCACATTCAAATTAGAAAGGTGCCAACATAGCCAAATAATCTCAGCAGTGGACTGATCCATAACACGATATTCAGCCTCAGCAATAGAGCAAACAATAATAGATTGTTTTTAACACCCCATGTTTTTAAGTAAAATATTTTCAACATATTTTTTTTGAAATACAATGAACTCAAACATTGGAAAGTTAATAATTACTATACAGCAGCATTGCAATTGAAGTTCTCATTACATTATTCTTGATACAATATATAAAACTGAAAGAGTACAAGGGGGAAGAAAGTACAACTGAACTACTCACTACAAGCTGTAAAGAAAAGTACAACTACAACAATACTACAACCTGAAAACTGAAGAGAAGTACAAAGCACAAAGAGAGCCAAGGCCGTAGCTCCAAAGAAACCAGCTGCTAGCACAAGCTCCAAATCCCCCTGCAAGAGAAACCCTGCAGTACAATCCTGAAAAAGAGAGAGAAAGGAGGGTCTGAGCAAACCACGGCTCAGTGAGGTAACGACTAACGACTACAAAGCATGCACGAGCGCATGCGACCCTAAGTGCCACAAAGCAACGGTAAACAAGTCAAGGAAAAGGCACAACACACGCACACACCCAAGTAACGTGAGGCTAAGAGTATCTCCAAAGTCCGACAAGTAAAATGTCACCCCAAACCACAATCGACGTCCTCAACGTAAACATTATACCTAGAGAATTCTACTAAGGGACTCACGGACCTCGATACTAAATCACAACCACTCTCGACCCAAACCACGGTCAAGACACGATCAACAACTACACCCACCCACAAGGAACCCAATATCCAAACCTCTCATATTCATGTCACTCCCGTGTTCATAGGTAAGGTTTTGGATTCACATGATTGTAGTTGATATTGAATATTGGAATTACACATTTTACCATTTTCCCATCTTGGTTCACCCAAGGGGCACAACAACATTTCCCTCACAAGTTCTCATTTTATTCTAATATCCATTTCCGGTCGACTCCTTACCAAGCGAGTCTCTAATTGATTTCCGGTCGACTCCTGAACGAGCGAGTCTCCAACCTCTCCAAGATAAGGGCGAGTAAATCACATGTGTTAAGATTTGTTCCAGGATCCCGCCTGCCAGCGTATCCAGTATATTTCGAGACTTTCGGGAACTCGTATCTCCCACCTATGGCCAAAGGATTTTATTCCTAGATCATCACCCGTCAATGATATCTAGTGATTCCGCGACTTCAAGGGAACGCATATCTCCCACTTAACACGACAAACGAACTTGGGCATGAATCATCCAAGTCAAATCCACATTACACTTCATTATTCCATTAGTGAGTTTTGGTGAATGATTGAAGATTGGCTAAGGGTGGTCCTCGTAGGATTCATCTCTTGTATTGGACATTCATTACATTCATTGGGTACTTTTCATTGTCGATCAAACCATTTGTTTTCCCATGATTCCACAATCCCCTCAAAGTGGGGTCCACATAAACTTCCGGTTTCCCATCGTCAAACATCAAGGGGCTTTAGACCGACCATGCCATACACACAAGTACCCAACAAAAGCCACAATACCCACATGCCCACGAAAACCCAATTGTCTAGAATGTTCACCAAAAATCGACGACAAAGGGGGGAAAATCCCCATTCCACCACAACTCACTCTCTCATGATTTCGCAAGGACCCAAGTGCATCAAACACATTACTAAGAATTCATCACTATTAATTTACCCGGTCAACACACCCGAAATCCACCTCAAAGCCCACTCGGGCATTTTATCAAACACGTGGCGCCTAGACCATTCTAAGAGTAAACCTCAACACATAAGTTATTCTCTCTACCTCAACATCATTTCACTACCAACGCAATTACCCGAAGCTAACCCGACACCGATCAACCGAATGACAACCACACGACTACGCATCATATGCCAACAAATCGAACTACGGATAATACGACTACGCATTGAATTAACGATATGTAAGCAACGAAACATGGAATGGAAATACGCACATTCACGCACGCAATGTAGGAGTTAAGAGTTACCCACCGGAGCGTCGTTGGAAACTCGCCGGAGAGGTCGCCGGAGCAATCGCCGGAGCAATCGCCGGAAAATGCCCACGTGATCCGAATACGCCGCTACGAAGCTCTCGTCGCACCCCATGACATACAACCATTATCAAACACGGGAGAACGCAATTAGGAGCTAGGGTTTGAGAGCGGAGAAAGACTTACCGAGTACAAGCGAACCAACACCGTCAATGCGAAGCCCTCGACATCCCCGTCGACGTTTGTGAAGGCCGGAAGCTCCCAATCTCCATGGATCCTTCCACAATCAAGAGAGAAGGGAGAGGGACAGAAGAGGGAGGTAGGTACAGAGGGTTCTGCAGAAATGGGGCTTGGAATGCCCTAACTCGGACAAAAAACATATATATAGGACCCCACGCGAAAAGACATTTTTGCCCTTAATGACAGTCTATAGAACACAGGTGCACCGGTGCAAGCCTGATCTGCACCGGTGCAAACCCCCGTTGCATCGGTGCATCAATCGATGCAAACCTTTCTGCCCCAAATCCGAACCTCTGTGCACCGGTGCAAACCCATCTGCACCGATGTAAACTACCCATGCATCGGTGCAACTCTACCTGCACCGATGCAAATATTGAACAGAACCTACTGAACTCACTCTGCACCGGTGCACCAAATACCAGCACCGGTGCAACTGCTTCAAGAAGAAAGCAGTGCACTTTGAACAACACTTGCACCGGTGCAACTCCAACCTGCACCGGTGCAACTGCACCAAAACTGAATAAAACTGCTGAATGGTCCCCGAGGCCATCCCGGACACCTCGGACAAGCACCAAACTAAAGGAAAGGGTTCAACGAGACTTCCAAGGGATACATTCACACTCGAATACGATAAAACGAATATAGAATTCGTATTAAAATTTACGGAGTGTGACATTGTTTCTTGCTACTCTAGGAAATGAGCGAATCCCCGACAAAAACGCAAATGTCGGAGGTGGACTTGCGGTCCATCACATCGCCAGCCCAATCGGCATCTGCATAAGCATATAACTCTAAAGAAGAAGTGGAAGACAAAAGAAGTCCCTGAAATATCGTGTCTCGGACATATCGCAGGATACACAGTAAAGTAGCCCAATGGGTGGATCATAGGAGAGAAATAAACTTGCTTACAATATGTACAACATAAGCCAGATCTGGATGAGTCACAGTCAGATAAACCAAGCAGCTTATAAGCTACAGATAAAGAGTAGGATCATCTAAAGGTTCCCTATCAGTTGGGGCAAACTGAGCATAGAGTTCAATCGGTGTAGCAGATGTCTTGTAGTCAGTGAGACGAGCATGATGATGGATCTCGTTAGCATACATAGCTTGAGACAAGAAATAGCCTTTTGGAGAGTATGCAACTTCAATACCAAGAAAGTATCGTAGATGGCCTAGGTATGTCATCTCAAATGTATCAAATCTGGTGATGATCATATCATCCACATAGAGAAGATAGCATGCCCATTGGTGGTGCGTAGAAGAAACAATGCATAATCATTAGCACTGGGTAAGAAACGAAGTTGGGTGACAGCGCCTTGAAAGAGATCATACCAAGTCCGAGGGGCCTCTTTAAGGCCATACAAAGCGCAATGAAGGCCACAAACATGCCCAAGAGAATGGGTAAGCCAGGAGGAGGATGCATATAAACCTCCTCAGTCAGCAAGCTATTGAGAAATGCATTTTTAACATTCATCTGGTACAGAGGACAATGACGAGTAGCAACAACAGAAATCAGAGTCCGGAAATAGGTCATTTTGGCAACTGGTGCAAAAGTCTCTTTATAGTCAATACCATACTCCTAAGCAAATCCTTTAGCTACAAGACTAGCCTTGTAGCATTCCAATGTTCGACCAGAATGAATTTTAACTTTGAATATCTATTTATACCCAACAATGTTTTTACCTGCAGGACAAGATACCATCTTCCATATAGAAGTCCCTAGCAAGAGCAGAAAGTTCTTCTTCCACAACATTGACTCACTTAGGATCCTGACAGGCCTCTTTTTAAGACTGAGGCTCAGAATAAGAATATATAAAAGATAAAGCCGTACAATAAGAGATTGAAAAACAAGTGTAAGAAAAACTCAGCCTTTGCACATGGCGTCTATCACGAAATTAATAGCGTCGAGGAGCAGGATCAGAATCCACAGAGGCAGTAGGGGCATGGGAAGGCGCTGGTGATTCTGTTGGTCATTGTCGTAAGTAGACCAGAAGGGGAGCAGGAGAAGGAGCTACAAGAGAGGAAGTATCTGAAATAGTTATAGGATCAGGAGGAATAGTAGATATATATTTCTCATAGGTAAGCTCATCCAAAAATGGATCAATGGATAGTAGTTCTTGTTTAGAGACAGATAGAGAGGAAGTGGGAAGATGATAATAGGGACGATGCTCAAGACAATGTGTCGGTAGACATAGAGATTGTAGAAAATACAAGAACAGAGTAAAATGAAACAGACTTTTTATTGCATTTGTCTTCACTGACTTGATACAAAGAGCAGACAACTTATTTATACATAATTATAACCGACTTAACTACCGACTTAGAATATTACAGCTGGCGACTACAATGCATAAAAGATAACCGACTTAACCACCAGTACAGCTGGCAAATGACAGTTGGTAAAATAACAGTTGTGATGTAAGAGAAAAACTAGGCAAGAACATCCGGGAATACAATAGCCAATTTCCGGAAGAGAACTTAACAAAGCATGCCAACAAACTATGCTTTTCCGGAAGACCATCCGCCATATACCGGAAGAACAAAATCTTGAACACAAGAGTCTGCAACTGATATCTCCTTTACCGGAAGACCTCATGGCTTTTACCAGGAGAACATAATACAGTTGTAACTGATTTCTGCTTTACCGGAAGACCACATTCCGACTTCCGGAAAAGCACATCAACAAACTCTGAAAGTATGCAACTGATATCTCTTTTACCGGAAGACCATACACCAAATTCCAGAAGAACAGAACAAAGATCATTACCAAGTCTTCAATTAAAGACCCAATTTTCGAAAGACCATAAGCAAATTTCCAAAAAAGTAAGAAGAAACAATGGAGAAAACACAGATTACTCATTATCCTTAACACTCTCCTGCAAACTCATGGGGGTGTTAATCACCATGAGTTTGGATCATAGATACAGAAAATGAGGTTTAGAAAGAGGTTTAGTGAATATGTCAGCAGTCTGATCCATTGTACCAACATTTAGAATATTAAGTTGCTGATTCACAAATTTTTCTCTAAGAAAATGATAATCTACTTCTATGTGTTTTGTGCGAGCATGGAACACAGTATTAGATGCTAAAGCAATAGCAGAAAGATTGTCACACCAAAGTTTAGGAATAGAATCGAGTGAAACATGTAAATCAGACAATAGTTGTTGAATCCAGATAATTTCTGCAGCTGTATGAGCCAAAGATCTATACTCAACTTCTGTAGAAGACCTTGCCACAATATGTTGCTTTTTAGCACACCAAGATATAAGATTGGGTCCAAGATAAACCCAATAACCAGTTGTGGATTTTCTGTCACTAGAATCACCTGCCCAATCAGCATCAGAAAAGGCAGTTAACACCATAGAACCTGAAGTAAATTTCAATCCCAGACTAAGAGTCCCTTGAACATATCTTAGAATCCTTTTAACAGCAACAAAATCACTATGCTTAGGATCATGCATTTTCTGACAAGCCTTATTGACAGCAAAAGAGATATCAGGTCTTGTAAGAGTAAGATACTGAAGAGATCCCACCACTGTTCTGTACTACTGTTGATCTGAAAATATATTATCTGGAACAATCACTGAAGGTTTAACAGACATAGGTGAGGAACTTGGCTTGCAATTTTCCATTCTAGACTTCTGAAGCAGTTCAGTAGCATATTTGGACTGAACAAGAACAAAATTGTCCCCTTTATCTATGACTTCAATCCCAAGTAAGTAATAAATAGTTCCTAGATCTTTCATAACAAACTTTTTACCAAGTGTTTCAGCAAAATCTGAGATAAATGCTCTATCATTTCCAGTAACAAGTATGTCATCAACATAGACTAATACCAGAACAATGTGTTCTTTAGTATGAAGAATAAACAAAGAAGTATCAGCTTTGCTGTTAACAAACCCTTGTTGTAGCAGGAGATTGGATAGCACGGAAAACCAAGCTCTATGTGCTTGTCTAAGGCCATAAAGAGCTTTGGACAATTTGCACACATGATTGGGGAAATTTGGACTTTGATATCCCAAAGGTTGTTTCATATACACATCTTCAGTTATGACTCCATGTAAAAAGGCATTTCAGACATCCATTTGTCTTACTGTCCATTTGGAATGAAGAGCTAAATTTAAAACAACTCTTATTGTGGGTTGTTTAACCACAGGACTAAAGGTTTCTAAAAAATCAATTCCTTCAATTTGTTGATTCTTTTTTCCTACCAACCTTGCCTTATACCTAGCAACTGTACCATCTGAATGATGCTTAATCTTATATATCCACTGGCAGCCAATCACTTTAGCATGTGTAGGAAGAGGAACAAGAGTCCATGTTCCTTGTTGAACCAAGGCTTTATATTCATCAGCCATGGCATTTTGCCATTCAGGGTACTTGACAGCTTTATTGTAATGAAATGGTTCACTCACAGGTTTAGGAAGATGACTTTGAGCTGTAGTTAGGGCTAAGGAAACTTTATGAACACCACTTTTTGATCTAGTTGTTATTGAATGAGAATTGTTTGATGTAGCAGATTGAGTTTTAGATCTAGTCTGCATTGGATGAACATTTGTGGAATTCCTATGAATTTGAGACTGAGATTGGGAATCTTTTTCAGAAGAATTATCACAGAATGTTTCAGACTTTGAACTTGGTGATGAGTTAGTTTGAGTAGGAGTGTTTAGAACAGATTTGGGAACAGAAATTTGTATATCATCAAATGTTGTTACAGGAATTTTTAAAGCAATAACAGGATTATCATCCTCTTTAGCTTTGGATGAGAGTTGAATAAAAGGAAATTCTTCTTCAACAAACTTAACATGTCTGGATACATAAACCTTTTTGGTAGAAGGATCATAGCACCTATACCCTTTTGTGGCTAGACAATAGCCAATAAAGACACATGGAACTGACTTTGATGACAGTTTGTTTTGCCTATAAGGTTGTTGTCACACTCCGGAAATTTTAATTAATTTCCATATGTTTTAATAAATCGAAAATCCTAAATCGCGTTTAAAATTTATCGATTTGATTCGTTCTTCAAATCAGAAATCTTTATTCATGGAAGTCGTAGATAATTTGATTACGATTCCAACGCAACTTGAATCGTCTCAATCGGAGTCCGAACGAAGAAGTTAGGACCAAATTACTCTCGGAAAAATCAACATTTCGATTCAGTGCTTTTTTGGCCGTGTCGACCGGTACACGTGTACTACGTCGACCGGTCGTGGTTCAACAGAGAGCTATCGATATAGGCTTGATCGGTCAGGCCAAATCCGTCGACCGGTCAGGCCAAATTCGTCGACCGGTCGCGGAGTGTAAATCTGCTGCGCGATTTTATGTTTTGAGGGGCAGTTTGGGAAATTCATATGGGG
>NMUG010011572.1:0-10597 GCA_002855965.1 Monotropa hypopitys
GTGTGACATGACTGTCTTTTCACAAAATTATAGTATGTCATTTATGATTAAATGCTTAATGGATAATGATTTAATTCATTATATATTCTTTGAATAAAATCTAAGAAAATATGTGGATGACTTCTATTGGTTAATGATATGTCACTTGGATCATATCTAATACATATATCCTTCTTGAATGGAAATAAGATTTGTGAGCATAGAAATATTTTAAATATGTTTTTGATTTTGGATACATTTTGAATATTATCATTATTCTCTTCTTGAATATTCTGAAAATCAAATTATGCCCGTTTGTATATCAAATCATAACATATATGCAGGATGTATTTTTGGAAGGGAGACTCAATCAAAATCACCAACCGGCAGCTAAACTGGCTCACTGGCTGGTGAACTGGCCAGTCTATCGGTCCCCAATCCGTTCCAAGCAATTTTGAAATGCAGTATATTTTTGAAGTTAAATGAAGTGTATTACACTGCCCTATTTTCCCCTCAACGTCTCTGAAGATTCAAGGAAAATATAAAAACAAGGATTGAAGTATTTTGGTCATAACTTTCATCATCTTCTTTTTCTCAACCCTAAAGCATATTGGCTCACTTCTCAAAGCTTAAACTTTCATATCACTACTGAAAATTTGTAGTAGTATCTCAAGAGAAGGATCACTTTAATTTGTACTTCAATTTCATTCATTCTTTCTCTTTGATCTTTCTTGTAAAGAAGAGAAACATACTCCTACAAAGATCAACTTTTTTTCTACTTTTGTGAACAAGGTAATCCCTTGGTTGAAGGTTGGAAGACCACCCTTGAAGGTCTTTGGTGTAAGGTTGGAAAACCACCCATGAAGGTTTTCAAAGTTGTAACACCCAGTAGTGATCACAATTGTGTTTACATTGCGATAGTAGAACTTTCATGGATTGTGAAAGAAGTGGACATAGATAAGGAGAGACACGCCCTATTAAACCACTATAACATCTTGTGTTCTTATTATTTTATATTCTGAAATTTATTGTTGCATGCTTTGATTATTATTTTGTTGAATATATTATAGTAAATCAAACGTTTTAGAGTTTGCATTCTTGGATCAATCTCAACGCCGGAAACCTCAACCGTTGCCGTATTGCAACAACTTAGGTGTAACAGAAGGCTTGTGAGTTTTGATCTTTGATTCCTAACTTTTAATTTAAAATCTATTTTAAAAGGATTAAATTTCAATATCTTTGTTGTTCAATTAAACAAGTTTTATTTGTCCATAGTTATTATTGAACCAATTCACCCCTCCCCCCCTCTTGGTTACTTTCGGTACAACAACAGTTTTCCCATATCCAAGATTGATCAACTGGTGAATTCTATTGTGGGATACAAGAAAATAAGCTTCTTGGATGCCTATAAGGGCTACCATCAAATCGCTATGTATGAGCCCGGCCAGGAGAAAACATCCTTTATCACACCACTGAGGTTGTACTACTACAAGGTCATGCCTTTCGGTCTGTGCAATATCGGGGCAATATATCAACGATTGGCAACACTCATGTTCAAAGATTTGTTGGGAAAAAGTATGGAAGTTTGTATCGACGACATGGTGGTCAAGTCTAAGGAGATGGACTCTCATGTAATTGATCTTTACAGCACTTTCCAGATACTACGGGAGTTCAAGCTCAAACTGAACGCATCCAAATGTGCTTTTGGGTAAGTTTCGGAAAATTCCTTGGGCATCTAGTGACACAGAGGGGCATAGAGGCCAACCCCGATCAAATTGTTGCATTGCTGAACCACCAAAATCTGGGAAGGACTAAGGAGATGCAACATTTGACTAGGATGGTTGCCGCGCTCAACCATTTTATTATCCATTCATCAGACAAGTGCAGACCTTTCTTCCAGCTGCTGAGAAAAAGAACAGATTACACCTAGGGGAAGACTGTGAGAAAGCCTTCCAGAACATAAAGAAGTATCTTGCTGTACCGTCGCTAATAGCTACACTAGAGCTAGGGGATGTTTTGATCGCCTATCTAGTAGTTTTGGAGCATGTGGTCAGTGCCGTACTCATCAAGCAGGAAGAAAAGAAACAAAAACCAGTTTATTACGTCAGCAAGTCAATGCTGGATGCTGAGACTAGGTATCTCCCTTTGGAAAAACTAATCTTAGCATTGGTAATGACTTCAAGAAAGCTTCAACATTACTTTCTGGCTCACACCATCGAGGTACCAACCGTCCACCCCCTTGGTTCTGTCTTGAGAAAGGCGGATCTATCGGGAAGGGTAGTGGCTTGGTCTGTTGAGCTTGGAGAGTACGATATCAAGTATGTTCCCTGCAAAATAGTGAAGGGTCAGTTCCTTGCAGATTTCATGGCTGAATTTTCACACGAACCTACATGGACACCTGAACAGCAGTCAGAAGATGAACAGATGACCCATGTTCATCCCGCATTGCCAACTGTTGATGAGTCGCACACAACAGAGCAGTGGAGGCTCTTTGTGGACGGATCAACATGCAACAATGCATCAAGAATGGGCATCGTTCTGTTCTCACCAAAAGGGTTGACTTCATAATAGTCAGTTCGCCTAAATTTCAAAGCCTCCAACAATGAGGCAGCGTATGAATCATTGATAGCCGGGCTCAAAATTGCAAGGAGATGTGGAGATAAGGACCTGCTCATTCACTGCGATAACTAGATTATCGTTAACCAGCTCTCTGGAGAGTATGTAACGAAGGATGACAGAAGACCACAATAGTGCAAATTAGGTCCTGACAAAATAGCCATGTAGATGCCTTAGCCTGTCTTGCCTCATATGTATCTTCAGAGCTCCACCGTATAGTAAACGTTGATTCTCTGTCCCAGTCGAGCATCCAAATAGAGGATTCAGAAGAAACCTTTGATTTGGTCATAGTCCCAAGATGGATGGATCCAATCATCTCCTACCTAACGAAGGATGAATTTCCCGCATACAAGAAGGAAACACACAAGATAAAGATTAAATCAACAAAGTATTGGCTCTTGCCGAATAAAATCCTTTACAGGAAGTCTTTGACACGGCTATACTTGCGTTGCATACACCTAGACCTTGTATTTACGAAATCCATGAGGGAGTGTGCGGCAGCCACACCGGAGCACATTCAATAGCACATAAAGCCATCTCCCAAGGATATTGGTGGCCATATATGCAAGAAGATGCCAAAGTCTATGTTAGAAGTTGCGAGAAATGCCAGAAGTTTTCTCCCATCATCCATGCTCCCTCAGTAGACTTAGCACCTCTCACGAGTTCGTGGCCCTTTGCTCAGTGGGGTCTAGACATTATGGAACCCATGCTGAAAGCAAAAGGAATGAAGAAGTACCTACTGGTGGGAACAGACTACTTTATCAAGTGGATTGAATGAGAGTCGTTGTCAAATATCACTCAGCGCAACACTTAATAGTTTGTCTGGAGGAACATCATCACCAGATTTGGAATCCCGTACACTATTGTATCGAACAATGGTCAAGTTCAAAGCCTTCTACTCAACATACAAAATTAGAATTTTTTATGCTTCCGTTAGCTACCAGCAGTGCAACGGACAAACAGAGGCATCCAACAAGACAATCCTTGATGGCATCAAGAAAAGGTTGGACAAGGCCAAGGTAAGATGGGTTGATGAACTACCCCTGGTCCTTTGGGCCTATTGCACAATGCCCAGGAGGTCCATCGGTGAAACACCCTTCTCCATAGCCTACGGTACCGAAGTGGTCATTCCACGAGAGGTTGGCATCCCCACCATCCGCACAGACTTGGTGGAGCAGGGGCAATGACAACACTCTAGCCATACAACTAGACCTGGCACAAGAAAAGAGAGAAAGGTCACTTGTCAAGATGGCCTCTTATCAAGAGCAACTGGGCAAATTCCATAATAGAAAAGTTCATTCGAGGGAATTAGGAGTTGGAGATTTGGTCGTAAGGAAGGTCCTTGGCAATAGAAAGGACCTTGCAGATGGAAAGCTAGAGCCAAACTGGGAAGGGCCCTACAAAGTAATTGGGAAGGCATGCTAGGGGCCTTATAGATTAACAGAACTGGATGGAATCAAGATCCCGCACACCTGGAATGTCTCCAACCTCAAAAAGTTTTTTCAATAAAGTTGTATTCAGCCCCGTTGTATCAGCAAGTCACTATTCAATGAAAGTCCCAATTTTTTATCAGTACATCCCCTTCTGTTCGGCCACAAGCAAGGAGTAAGGAAGCAAACACTAAGAAATCCTCCACTTCCTCACTAGGGGAAATGGTTCTGAGTAGACAATACTTGGAGATAATTGTTCATGAGGTCAAAACCTTATAGGGGACCATAAATCCCAAGGAACTGACCTCGAAACCAGGCAGGTCAATGGTCCCGAGTAGAGAATACTTTTCAATAATTATTCCTGAGAATAGAACCTTACAGGGGACCAAAAATCCCAAGGATCTGATCTCGAAATTAGATGGGAAGCTTAGGGGTCGCACTGGTCCCGAACCAAAGCTATTTTTAGGGGACGAGAAGTCCAAAGAAGGCCCAGGTTCAAAATGGGCGAGAAACCCAAGGGCCGCACATGGGTCTTTAGACAATGAAGCCATCTTAAAGGGGATAAATATCCCAAGATGCCCTAAAGCTTAAAACGGGTACGGTCGTAGGTTGAGAAGGCCCAAGAACGTTGTCCCCGAGAATAGAACTTTAAAAAGGACCAGAAATCCCAAGGAATTGATCTCAAAATTAGTCGAGAAGCCTAGGGGCCGTACTGGTCCCGAACCAAAAGCAATCTTTAGGGGACGAGAAGTTCCAAGAAGGACCAGGTTCAAAATGGGCGAGAAACCCAAGGAACGCACAAAGGTCCTTAGCCAATGAAGCCATCTTAAAGGGGATAGATGTCCCAAGATGCCCTAAAGCTTAAAATGGGTGACAAACCCAAGGACCGTGCAACTCCTTAGCCGATAGAGCCATCTTTAGAGGTGGAAAGCCCCAAGATGTCCCAAGGCTTAAAATTGGTATTCCAAGAACACCTCTATTTGTAGAAAAAGTCAAAGTATAGAAAAGTTAAAAGTATGGAGAAGTAAAATTGCAGCATAACCACAAGTAAAGGAAAAATGATGCATTAAAGATTAAAGTTATACGTACGGCCAGTAGAGAAAGAGAAATAAAAGTACAAGGAATAGTGAAAATAAAAGAAGAAACAAAAAATCCAATCTAAAGTTGGACAACTTTTAGCTGCTCGAACACTTGGACTGTGACACCCCAGTCTAAGGTGTCAACTGGAGTCCCGGAGGGGAGATTCGGGTCAGTGGACAAGTCACACATCACTTGGTGGATGTAAGTTGTGTGTACTATAAATAATAGATCATGAACCTATCTTGCATAAGGCCTTTTAAAGTCGTGCATGCAATAAAGCCCATTGGAACATCCCAGTTAAGCGTGCTTGTCCTGGATTAGTCCAAGGATGGGTGACCCCCTGGGAACTCTACTGGGATTTGGCAGCCAAAGCGGACAATATTGTGCAGGGTGGGGGAGGGTCGTTACATATGGTATTAGAGCCTGCACCAACCAGAAATGTGGGACCAGGAGCAGAATCTTGACCTCACACGAGGACGTGTGGTCCAAGTGGGGAAGATTGTGACACCTCAGTCTAAGGTGTCAACTGGAGTCCCGGAGGAGAGATCCAGGTCAGTGGACAAGTCCCACATCGCTTGGTGGATATAAGTCGTGTTGTTTGGACTTAACACTTACATAATTAGTGTGGTGTGTGTGAGTTTTTCTTTGATTGTGTGATGTATGTTTGACATGTGTGTATCAAATTGAGAAACGCTACCGGCCGGAGCATCTCAGGACGATCACCAATGTCATGCTGTCACTGCACCAGGATGTGTGTAATTTGTTGGGTGTTTAGACATTTCAATGCATACAGTATTCGGGTTGGTTGCGAATAACTTAGGATTGTGGCTCGTCGTATCGACGTATCCTTGGCATGTTCGGGAAGAACGGCGTACTCTTTGTGTGTTAGTGCATCTTCATGATACGGGTATTCTTGTTCCATGGCCTTAGCAATTGGCTTTTGCGTGCTCGTGGCGAAGACGTGGTGAGGTTCACGTGCAACTATCGTTAGATTTGTCCTTCGGTAGACTTTTGGTCCTTAAGCATAGTTCCTTGTGTATCTTTTATCGATTGCGGATTAGGTTGAGTTAGCGTTCGATCTTTTAGGAAATGTATCGTGTGTGGTTCCTTATGGCGAAGTGGTGTCTGTCACAGCGGAAGCATAGTGGAGCGTGACTTTTCGTTGGGTTCCTTTTTGGGATTGTTGCGTCAACCCTCAGTCTCCTTACTCTGGTAAATTTCGAGGACGAAATTTTTGTAAGGAGGGTAGTTTGTCACACTCCGAAAATTTTATAATTTCTGTTCCTCTTCCATAAATCGATAAATAGATTTTATTGAAAATCCTATCATCATTCGTCGTTAAATGATGCATTCCGTTTTGTTCGCTAATCGTTCGTTTGTTCGTCGTAATAGTCGGTGACCTTGTGGAAGGTCACGATGCGGCCTTAAGGTGTTTATTCGATGTCTAGAATGTTTTAGAAATGTTTGGGATTGCGTCAGGAGAGTTCGGGAGAGATTCGACGATGTTTCGGTGCTTCAGCACATTTCCCGTCCGGACCAGGGTGGTTCCCGTCCAGATGGCTGAGCAGAGACTTAGGGGTTGTTCTTCAGGAGGTCTGGACCGGACGAGGGTTGGTCCCGTCCGGAAGGAGTGTGGTTCCCGTCCGGACGGGGAGTGCAGGTGTTCCGGACGGGGTGGAGTTGCAGCAAGGTGTTGTTGCAGAGGATCTGTGCTGCAATTCTACAGCGCCCGTCCGGTTGGTGGGGGGTCCCCGTTCGGACGGGGGATGTCGGGCTGAAGGATTTAAGTTGCGGGTTTTGGTCTTTTAAGGCCTAGGGTTGTCCCATTCTCCCCCAAAATCGTGGCAGCCTCTCTCTCTCTCTCTCTCTCTTCTAAACCCTCTCAAACCTCAAACTTCTCTCTTAAATCCTCTCCCATCCATCAAGAATCAAGAGTTTTGCCCTCCTTTATCGACGATGAGCACGACAAGGGATACGCATTGGTGGATTTGGATCATGGTGTTTCGGTAAGTCTCTCTCCTTATCTCTCAAGTCCTAGACTCTATGTTTGTTCTCCTCTATTGTTAGATAATGGTGGAACCTTGTAGGTCTCGATGAGAACTTCATTGCGGTGGGTTTGGTTCGTGGTGAGACGATAGGCATTTTCTGACGATTGCTCCGGAGACTTTTCCGGCGACGTTCCGGTGGGTAATTTCTAACTCCTACCTAGTATGCGTGGGTGTGCGTATTTGGATTCCTTGTCTTATAGATTATCGCTCGTTCATTCATTATGCATAGTCGTATTATTGTAGTTGGATTCGTTGGCATCGGGTGCATAGTCGTATCGTGGTCGTTAACCTCGCGGGCATTGGGTTGGTCTAGATTGATTGTAGTGATGTTAGAGTGGTATTGAGGTGGAGAGTATGACTTGTATGTTGAGGTTCACTCTTAGAATTCTATAGACGCCATGTGTTCGATGAATTGCCCGAATGGTTTTTGAGGTGGAATTTGGGTGCGTCGACCGTATTAAATTACTATGGTAATCGTTTAGTAATGGGTTTGACCTTCTTGGGTCGTTGTGGTATCATAAGTATGAGTTGTGGCGAAATGGGAATGTTTTCCCTTGGTTGTTAATTGTGGTGAATCTCCTACCTAGTTGGGGTTGGTCATGGGAACTCTTGGGTTATGTGGGTTGTGGCTTCTTTGGGTACTAGTAGTGTTGTAGTGAGGTTGGTGTGTATCCCATCGGTATTGTGATGACGGGATGTTGGAAATTCGTGACGGACCTTGTTCTTGAGGGAATCGTGGAAATGTGAGAAGTGGACGATTCGACTTACAACATAAAGTACCCAATGAATGCAATGAACTTCCAAATACAAGGGATGAATCCTACGAGGACTACCCTTAGCCAATCTTCAATCATTCACCAAAATTTACTAACGGAATAAAGAGATGTAATGTGGTGTTGACTTGGATGGTATTGCCCGAGTCCTTGTTTCCTGTTGAGTGAGAGATACGCGTTCCCTTAAAGTCGCGGAATCGCTAGATATCATTGACGAGTGATGATCTAGGAATAAGATCCTTTGGCCATAGGTGGGAGATACGAGTTCCCGAAAGTCTCGGAATATATTGGATACGCTGGCATGTGGGATCCTAGAACAAATCTTAACACATGTGATTTACTCGCCCTTGTCTAGGGGAGATTGGTGACTCTCTTGTTTAGGAGTCAACCGGAAAGAATATTGGAATAAAAATGATGACCATGTGATGGTGACACGATTGTGCCCCTTGGGTGAGCCAAGGTGGGAAAATGTTGAAATGTATAACTCCAATATTCAATATCAACTACAATCTCGTGAATCCAAAACTGTATGAATGAACATGGGAATAATGTGATAATGAGGAGATTAGATGTTTGGGTTCCTTGTAGTAGATTGTGAGTGATGGTTGCTTTACGGCTGTGGGTTGAACTGAGAGTAGTTACGAGAGTATCGAGGTCCGCTTGTCCCCTAGTAGAGTTCTCTAGTAGTAATATTTATGTTGGAGACGTTGGTTGTGGTTTGGGTGACACTCTATTCATTTGACCTTGGGATACTCTTAGTCTCATATTATTTGGGTGTGTGCGTGTGTTGTTCCTTCTCCTTGACCTTGTTTACCTTTACCTTGTGTCACATAAGTTCGCATGCGCTCGTGCATGCTTTGTAATCGTTAGTTGTTACCGCACTGAGCCGTGATTTGCTCAGACCCTCCTTTCTCTCTCTTTTCCAGGATTGTACTGCAGGGTTTCTCTTGCAGGGGATTTGGAGCTTGTGCTAGCAGCTGGTTCCTTTGGAGCTGCGGCCTTGGCTCTCTTTGTACTTGGTACTTCGGTTCAGTTCTCAGGTTGTAGCACTGTTGTAGTTGTACTTCTCTTTACAGTTTGTAGCGAGTAGTTCCGTTGTACTTTCTTTCTGTACTCCTTCAGTTTTGTACATTATATCAAGATTAATGTAATGAGAACTTCAACTGCAATGCTACTGTATAGTAACTATTAACTCCCCAATGCTTGAGTTTATTGTATTTCAAAAAAAATATATGTTGAAAATGTTTTACTTAAAAACATGGGGTGTTACAGTTGGTATCAGAGCTTTCGGTTTGAATACCTTCGGGCCGTGGGGAGACACCTAGTCTCCATGGGTCCCTAGGATCATTACGATTGATATGATCATTCTCGTGTGCCTTGGAGCACCGTTTGCCTTGGGTTTGCTTCCTTAGAGTCGCTTGTATTGTTTCGACTCCTCCTTGGATTGTTGAGTTTCCTTAGATTGTTGGGAGATGAGTGTTATTCCTCCCCATGAAGCTAGAGATGTGTTAGCGGTTGTATGCTTAGGTGCTTAGCTTTCTTGAGATTTGTGGTGTTGCTTCCGTTGTCACGACCTAGAATTTTAAATATATATTTTTAGAAGAAAATGTATTTTTTTATATATTCAATGAAGGACGAGGTTCGATAGATGATAATTTAGTGATTTAGAGTGGTAAGGATCACCGGTATTGAGTTGGTAGGATTCTTGGTCGTTCCGGCAATATGCCGAAGGAGTTCGAGGCCCATTACGACCCCGATGTTCTCTGAAAACTGAGATTTAGTATTCATGAAAGTTGTATAGAATTTCATTAGGAATCCAACGCAACTTGAATCGTCGCAATCGGAGATCGGACGAAAACGTTATGCTCGATTTACCTCATAGCAGTTTGTCCCCTTGTTCAGCAGAGTTGGTTATCGATAACAAGGATTTTGGATTATCGATAACCCGATCTATTCAAGCCAAAAACAATCCGAGAGTTTGGTTATCGATAACACGAAATTCATGTTATCGATAACCCAACTGGTCCATGGAAAACCCGAGAGTCTGGTTATCGATAACAAGAAATTTATGTTATCGATAACCCAATTTGCCCGTGTTCTGTGGTAAGGTCAGAGAGGCTGGTTATCGATAACCAAGCACCTGGTTATCGATAACAGGCCTGTTTCGCAGCAGTTTTTGGAGGGCAAAACAGACTTTTCTGGGGTTCATATATATACGTTTTTAGGTCCGAAAAATGCCATTTTTCACTCCTCTCTCTCTACCTCCACACACACTCTCTCTCTATATTTCTCTCATCTCTCTCACTTCTCTCTAAAAATACAAGGCCTTCCAAGCCTCTAATGGAGTTTCTCCAAGGAGAAAGCTTGCTCTCATCACCAAGAGCTTTCTGGCAACCACCATGGCTAATCCATCCGACGAGTTTTGGGTCTCCGGCGACTTTACGGCGAAGAGCTATGGAGTTGCGGTCTACATAAAGGTTGTAGAGGACGAGGAGATCTACGCGGTGGCGGGTTTGGATTGAGGCGGTGCGGCGGTGACTTTTCCGGCGACTACTCCGGTGATGCTCCGGTGGGTAAAATTCCTAACTCCTATTGAGTATGTGTGTGTGTGTATGTAGGTTAAACTAAATACCCGTGGTTTGTGTAAATTACATGTTATGATTTTGTACCT
>NMUG010011573.1:0-10597 GCA_002855965.1 Monotropa hypopitys
GCTTGGTATTTATAGGAGTCGGATGTAATAAATGTTTGGAATTGGTGGCAATCAATCCAAACGGCGCCACTCACCAAGAGCGGGTCCCTCCGGCCGCTTGGCTAGGCCTCTAGGCTGACGCCCTATGCCCACCAGCCGCTCGTTTTGGCTCCTTCCGAATAAAATGGAAGATGACGTCAGTCCACTCAGGACTTTTGTCTCTTCTTGACAGATGGATGTCCAAATGGACTGTCCACATGGCCGCAAGCCACGTCCGAACTGATCTGGCTGATCTGCCAAGTAAGCATCTGCACTGGCCGAACCCCTCCTCGGCCGGATTCTCTTCTGCTCGGCAAGAGCTCGGTCGGTCCTTCTAAACCGGAGCCTACTGCTCGGCAAATACTCGGCCGAACCCATAACTGCTTGGCCGGACCTTCAACTGGTCGGCAGCTTAGCAAATTGCTTTCTAAACTTATTTTCTTTCACTAAGGCCCCTAATCAAATTTTTCTCATCACTTTAAAACTAAAATAATTATTAGAATTCCTCAATTCTTGGATAAATACTTTCATTAAATATTTTCTAGGACTGGGGTCTCACATTGTTAATCCGGTCTTCCAGGGTCCGGATATAGGCTCTAGAACCCTGATCCTTCTGAGGTCGGGTAGGAGCCGTGCCGTTAGCCCGATTGTTTTCCGTGGCTGCAGCAGGGGTACTGTCAATTGGTAGGAGGACAAAATCTTCTGGAGGGTGGTTATTTTGCCCGTTCTGTTCGGAAGCTGTAGGTGGAGCAATCAGCAGTCAAATGTGATGGATCAAGGATGTGGTAATCGCTGTTCCTCCCCAGCAGAGTCGCCAATTGTGGGTTCCTGGACCCGAGGCCCGAGTTGCTTATCCAAGATCCACGTCTGAATGGCTACTTGGTGGCTCCTGCAATCAAAGAAAGAGTTAGTACTGCCCGGCGCCGGATGCCGGAAAGGCTCTCCGATGCCTAAGTCAGATGAGTGCTCCAGAGAATAATTTTGCAAAGTAGTTGCTATTGGAGATCAGAGTGAGTAACCCCTTACCCGTTCTGCAATACCTGATATTTATAGGCTGCTCGTATCGCCCTTAGTCCGGCGCGATTTGCGGTAACCGTCCCGGATATCTCGCCGCAATATCCGGGATCTATCCAGATTTCCATATTGGGTTATCCAAATAGATAACCATCAGATTATAGTTGATCCGGTAAGCCCCTATTAAACAATGGATGGCCCGGTTATACCGTGCCATACTTATCCAAACTGTAGTCCGGATAAATATCTGCCACCCGACGTACTTTCGGGACGGGGCGACCCTGTCGTGTCCTGACCAAAAGGTCCGGTGTACGGTTAGTTAGCCGGGCAAACCGTAAACACTTCTTCCGGTCTATGCTGGGCCAATGACCCCCCCGGTTGGTCCGTCCCAACCTGTTCCAGCCTCAATGGGCCTGCCCCCAACGGGCCAGCTCCAAATACCCGGCCCAGCGGCCGTATTTGGTTCGGTTACCACACTTCCCATAATTTAAACTCAGCAGAAATCACATCTTGGTATTTGTCATCCTTCTTGAAATTTCTTGTCTCCCCTTTTCTGTCGAATAAGCAACAAAAAGGCATTCATTTGGTTTTTGTCAGATGCCCATCTTATCTACCTGGTAAATTTCGAAACTGCTGTGCCTAATAACTAATTTTTAAGGTATTCTTAAGTTATTAAGGTCCCTTGTGTTACCCCTTTGACTTGATATTTTTTTGTTTTATTTTGATATTGGTGCTTGTCGCAGTTGTGGCTTATTTGTAAAATTCGACTTGTTTTTTGTTTTGTATAGATATGCGGCGATATCCATGGGCAGTTTTATGACATGAAAGAGCTTTTCAAAGTAGGCGGTGATTGTCCAAAGACCAACTATTTGTTTCTTGGAGATTTTGTAGACAGAGGATTTTACTCTGTTGAGACATTTCTGCTTCTTCTAGCTCTGAAGGTATCATTGCTGACCTTTTTTAACCATTATTTTTCTGTTTTCAAATTTGCATTTAGCTCAAGAGAAAGGGAAAATAAAACTGTTATGCTTTCTAGTATGTATGTTCTGTTGTTGGAGGAAATGTTTAGTTCATAATCTTTGCTCTTTTAAAGTGAACGCAAAACAATGAAGCGAATGATTTGTGATTAGTTTTTCTTTACTTACAAACTATTCCGTTCATTAAGTATGCATACGATATCTATGTAGACCCTGTGTATTGCACGAGGTCGAAGATGGGGAAGAAAATCTTTCTAGGATGATATTTGGATTATCTGGATTTCTTTCCAATATGTTCACGATCAACTGCTTTTTCCTTCTAGAACCCGAGTTCAGTTACATTTGACTGATGCAAGGTTTTGGAAATGACACGGAATATTATTAACTCAGTGAAGTTACCCAACATTACAGCCACCTCCCATTTTAAAATTTAACTTAAAAGTAGGGGAAAATAGCAGATTGTATACAGATATATGTATATATACACACATTCGATATTTTGCAAAGCTCCGGGTTACTCTTTGTCTAGTGGATCAGATAAGTGCACAGTTGTAAGTTGTCCTATTGCTCGTCTCCATAAAAGCTGCTAGTCATTGAAGAATCTCTACCTAGATTTTAGAAATCCGAATCGTGTAATAACGCATTGTTCTTAGTTATCATGGAACTCTATTTAAGTTATTGCAAGGTCACATTTACGAAACCTTCTAAGAATGCATCGACCAACTGTGAAGCTATTAGGTACCAAGTTTCATTATTGAAATGAGAAGGCATTAACAATCAGTAATGCTTTTTCTAATAACAAAACTCAACATACGAAGCTCGGATTCCAAGTTCAATTTTTAAATTTGAAGAGCTTTGAACGACAGTTACTACAACAAAGATGAGAGATGAGTTTTGAACGTGACTATCAGGCATCAGCTACAATAAATTTTGCATGTGTTCAGAAATCTAACTCCTGACTGTTATCAATCAATTCATCATGAAAATCTCATGGGTTCTTCGTGAGGGCACACTTGAAATTGTGCAATTGGCTTCAATGTCCCTTTTCCATCTAACTTGCTGAACAAAAATTCCCAAGCATTGCTTGATTATTATCCATACATTGAATTTTTTATTTTGTTGCAAAATCTTCTTTCCCAAACAGGTCAGGTATCCAGATCGGATAACACTCATAAGAGGTAACCATGAGAGCCGCCAAATCACACAGGTTAAGTCTAATTAAATAATCTGTCAAGTTGAGATTCTTTATGCTTAGCTAACTTTTTACTTCCTCAATTGCCAGGTATATGGATTCTATGATGAGTGTCTACGCAAGTATGGTTCAGTGAACGTGTGGAGATACTGCACTGATATATTTGATTACTTAAGGTTTGTCAGCTTCCTTACAGATGATATGGGCTACTGTCTGGTAAAAGGCATAAAACGGCAATTTTTTGGGTTACATGTGTTTGTTTTCTGGACGCTGGCAATCCAAAGAATTATTGCTGTGGGTACCTAGTAATTCTTTACCTTTGGAATGGCTGCTCCTATGTTGGGGAAAAAATTGCTCGAATGGTCTAACCTAAGATTTCCAACCCAAAGATTTCCAAAGCACAACACCAACCCAAGTTTGTTGTTCTAAAATGAATTGAACAAAAAACAGGAGCACTTCAAACCATACTTTGTGAGTCCAGCTTTTGCCTTGTTCCCTTGGTATGTAGCTCATGTCAGTTGAAATAAGTATTATCTGTATTTGTGTCCATGTTTACTAGCACACCTGTATATTTTCCTTGCTGTAAAGGTTATGCTTTTTGTAAAGAGTTAAAAATCAGCGAATTCAACACCTTGATGTGTGATTTATCAAATTGTCATATTGTTTGGAAGCCTTTGAGCATGACTTTGAGCTGAACATTTTGTTGCAACATTCTTGTAAAAGATCCACTTTTGAGCAATTTCTTTGAGAAATACTAGCAAGCTGGTTGATGTTCTCATGTGGTCACCTAATCAATGATTATCTTTTTTAGTAACCATCATTAGTCTTAAGGTTTCCTTGAAGTTGTTTCCAAGCACAGCCCTTTTTTGGTTGGTATTCTTAACACAACCTTGATTATGTTAATGTTATTATATTTACTATGTCTTTGCTCACGGTTTTCAATTTTTATGACAATTCATTCCAGTTTGTCTGCTCTCATTGAGAACAAGATACTTTGTGTCCATGGTGGCCTTTCTCCTTCCATTAACACCTTGGACCAGGTCTGATTTATTCCTGCATCATACGTCTGTTTTCATTTTCGAGTCTTCTTTCTAGGTTCTAAACACCAACTACTGGACAGATTCGAACAATTGACAGGAAGCAAGAAGTACCCCATGATGGTGCCATGTGTGACCTCATGTGGTCAGACCCAGAAGACATAGTCGATGGTTGGGGCTTGAGTCCCCGTGGTGCTGGTTTCTTATTTGGTGGCACTGTAGTCACTTCTTTTAACCACGCGAATAAGATCGACTATATATGCCGTGCTCATCAATTGGTAATGGAAGGCTATAAATGGATGTTCAACAGCCAGATTGTTACTGTGTGGTCAGCTCCAAATTATTGTTACAGGTGACTTCTAATTTGAACCGTTTTTTCCCCATGCATTCAACTGCCAAACTTTTTACTCGTATGCAGTTATGTTGCAGATGTGGTAATGTAGCTGCAATTCTTGAGCTCGATGAAAATCTTGGCAAGCAATTTCGTGTGTTTGAAGCAGCGCCACAAGTTAGTTTATAACCCCATTAGTTGGTTTGTGGAAAGAATGGCCTGCAATCTTTTTCGGTATTGAAATATTTGAGATTCTTCCCCCATGTGTTCGCCCAATAAAGGGCATGCCAATGTAGATTTTATACCTTTGTTGTGACTTTTTTCGGTGTTTTAAGAGATTACTATGAAATGCAGGAATCAAGAGGGACTCCTGCCAAAAAACCGCCACCGGATTATTTCCTTTGAAAGTAGTCTGGGAAGCTTTTCCTACCTTTTTCGCCGGGCATGCTTGTATTGGTCAACAATGTGATTACAGAACTACACAACGAAGATATTCTCGAGCATTGATGGTTAGACTTGTTGATTGTTGGCGCTGCAGATGCCGAATGATCTGGTGGGTACGTAATCAGTTTCCTATGATGGTCAGATTGCTTTTGTCAGTTGGCTTCATTTCTGGTTTGATATTTTCTTTACTTGTACCAATAGTGTGTATTACATTATATTGTACTTGTCACATGCCAATTAAACAAATGAAATGCAAGGCAAGGATTCATGTAAGAAGTGATATCATGGCGACCACTTGATACCCACTTGCCGGTCTTCTTTTTAACCACCACCGTGTTCGTCAACCAGGTGGGATAGTGAACTTCTCGGATCGCCTGCGCTTCGGTCAGACGATCGACTTCCTCTATGACGGCGTCAGCATGTGCAGCTGCCGATCGCCGGACTTTCTGGACGACAGACCGGCTCTGCGAGATAAGAATGCCATCATTTGTGACATGCAAAAACTTAATCATCCGTGACTCCGAATAGATTTTCAATGAATATCATCAATTTAAGCCAATAAACGACCACTCGATACGCCAAGAAAATGTTGTTATCAACCAAAAAGTACATTAAATTCGTTTTCACTCCACAATAAATATAAGTTACACTTACAAATCAAAGTGATTCCGTGCCCCGAAAAGCCAAGAAGTTTTTAATTTCTGCAATAGCACTCCAAATGTTAAGGTCATGTTTGAAACTTATTCTACTTTCTGTTTTCTGTTCTCTCTTTTTTTAAATAGAAAACAGAAAATAGAAAGTAGGTTTTGTTACTTTTATTTTTTTTGAAACAGAAAACAGAGCAAGACGATTTTGGAATATAATGTATGCAACACTTACAAAAATTTAATTTGGAGGTTGGTGTGTAATAATTTGAAAGTAAAAGTAGATAACCAAACAAACTTTTATTTTTTAATTTAAAAAAACTGAGTTTAAACAGAAAACTTGAAGTAGAATGAGTTTCAAACATGACCTAAGCATTCAAAATGTATGCCTGCCTGATAACCATGGATTCTTCATTTGTTCTCTAGTCACAGATTCATGTAAACTGATGTTCAGAAGATGGCTCTGAATTCCATTCAACCATGGAAAGAGTGATCATTCACATTGACAACCATAATCTCTAATGAAAAAGGGTGTGATTAGCAAAACGTTTATACAACCTGCGACGGCACAAGCATCTCACCTGAAGGTAGAGGTGCCGAATGGGCTGTGCCGTGCAAGTCCAGCCCATTTATCAACATGCCTACTCTATTCTGTGCCATGTGTTTTTTTTCTTCAAAATATTATTGGGTTGGTATGGCTCACGACCTGTCACAATCCGTGTCGTATCGTGCTCTTGTTCGGCTTATACAATAAATATAATTAGATTTTATATAATTAAATTAAAAATTCTAATCCAAAAATACAATTTTATTGAAAAATATGTATCAAAATCTCATCATTTATATACATTTCACGTTACATTTTCCACTCACATATGTAACACATACATATACATATAAATATATTCTCAATACGTGAATCTTGTCTAAGCACTCATAATTTATAAGTTACTTCTATATATATTACACATTATATTTCTCATTTATATGTGAGGCTCACATTTCCGAGTTTTTTGTGTATTATTTTTTATTTTTGTATTTTAAAATTAGCTTGTTCTTAGTTTTTGTGCACATGTTTTTTTAAGTGCCGAAAGCACGGGTCAAAGTGTCCAGGGCATGTGGACACGGGTCAAAGTGTCTAGGGCACATAAACACAGGTCAAAGTCTCCAAGGCGCGGGCAATGCTCTAGTTGTATGACATTTTGATTCATAATTCATTCAAGTCACTATCTATATTTAAGTTTGAAAAATATTTTGTAATATCATGCACCTTTGAATTTGAAAGTACTTTCCAATCTTTTAAGCAAATGAGGCAATCAAAAATTTAAAGAGTTATTTTATTTCTTCTCTCATACATTACTTAATTATATACACTAAAAGAAGACTCCAGTGGAACGGAAGACATAAAAGGTATTTGTAGATCGATCACGTGCCATAATAAATAGTATAAAAATATCCTTTCATGTGTTCTTTATCAATTTATAATAGTTGTATTTTTAAAACAAATAAAAAAATTATTTTTGTGTTGTACTCTGTGTTGTGTCTGTGCCTCATGCCTAACTGTCCACGTGCCGTATCGTGGACTTCAAATAGGATGGCCCGGTCCGGTCTAGCCCATCTTAGTCACCATGTCGTGCTGTGCTGGTTTATACTGTGACATGTCAACAATGAGGTCAACATGTTTCAAACATCGAAGTCGGGAATTTCTAATAAAAACAATGAGAGAACCAAGTTTCAATTTCACATTCCATGCAAACAACCCAGAAATGTTAAGAAATTAGCACTGATAAGGAGGAAGTAACTGAAATTCATACTGCTAAGTATAAACTGGACAACCAAGCATGAATCAATGTGGGAAAGATGGATGGATCAATGTATCATGACAACCCAAGAAACTATAAAGAACCAAAATTACCAGAACGTATAAAATTTGACAGTACGTAAAGCCAAATCTATGAAGCACGGATACTCTGAAAGTAGTCATGAATGAGTATTCGATACTCCAGGAATACCGCATATGATACGCCCCGATACGTATCGAATATGGTTAAGTATTCTATATTTAAAATAAATGATTTTAATTTTAGATATGTTTTGGATAAGTAGGAGATATGTTTGGGCACATATGGATACATTCAGAATACGATCGTGTGATTTTTTTTTTTTGAAAACTTAGGAAAAAATACAAGAGGGAAACTGTAATTTATGGTATATATTAGCAATTGCTCATGTCGATGGCACGACATAACATATTTACAGTGTATAAAATTTTTACTGAATTTAAGCGTATAAAATAAAAACTAAATATTAAAACTATTTTTTACAATATAAAAATCATTTTTAAAGTGTATGTGTAAAATTATAAATTTAAGCGTGTAAAATAAAGAGTATAACAATTAATTTAATAAATTAGTGATTTTTAGTGAATTTTTAGTGAATTGTAACGTGATGGATATCAATTCAGAATAATATTTTACACTAGTGTTTGCCCGTGCCGTTGGCACTTGAGGCCCGCGTGGGCCCCGTGCAAGTGGGCCCCGTGCGAAGTACGACTCTTGAGACCCACGTGGGCCCCGCGCGAAATATGATCCTTGGGACCCGTGTGGGCCCCCGTGCATTCGTGATGTGTCGAAGAAGTGCGAGGTGGCGGCTGACTGGGACATGAGGTGGCACGCTGACTGGGACGAAAAGTATGACTGGGACATAGGCCACTAACTGGGACATGTGTATTATATTGTAAATCAAACAGAATAAAATTATGTATAGTTACAAATACACCAAAATAAAAAGTATTGCAACTATTTAACTTACAATTATATTCAAGTATAGTTACAAATACACGGAATTAAAGAACATTACATGTATTAAATCCTAAACTATAATAGTTGATATGTTAAATAAAATAATAACTATTCTTTTTAAGGGCTCAGATTCATATTTTTCTCATAAAAATGAGACTCCCGTCATGACTGCAACATCAGGAGCTGCGAGAAAAATATTTCACAGACTCACTGAATTACCCCGTCACAACACGGGTGATTATTATAGCCTGAGAGAGAAACAATACGGACAATGCTCAATCAAATAAGCTCAAAAAATGGATCGAACTGGCCAAACTAGTCAAATCCAGTAATGAATAAAATCCAGAAACAAAAAAACCCTAGAATGAACAGTTCAAAAACCACAACAAACCCACAATAAATAGTTCCAAACCCAGAACCCATAAACCCATAATCGAAAAACCCCAGAATCAAATAGATAGACAGGAGACGTAGGGGGCTCAGATTTGCCTCGCCATGACTGCAACAACTAAACAATCACATCCAGAATCGAAACCCAAAAAGATTAAAAACCACAACGAACTCACAAAACCAGAAACGAACAGGAGGGGAGGGGGCGCCCGTTCGATCGACGTAACGTTGAAGGCACCGGACAAACATGTCACACAAGATCAATCGTTATGAAACCATAATATTATAATAACGTTATAAATATTTTTTATTTAATTTAAAAAAGTATGAATTAACATGTTTTTACCGATTCAACCATTTTTCTACCGATTTTTAGTGGTTCAATTGTTTGAACCAATGAATCAATCCCAATTTTTTTTTATTTCTAGACCGATTTTTTTATTTTCGGTGGCTAAAACAAATAGTTCTGCTACAGACACAAATTTGTGTCACAAAACTGGTCACAGATGTTTATGTGACTGATTTTAATTGACCCTGCTTTTTTACATTTTTTAATAGTGCCCAATTAGAACCAACTACATAAGCATCTGTGGCTGGTTCTGTGCCACAAATCTGTGTCCATATCATTTTCCTAAAACAAAAACCCTTTGCTTGCATCCCAAAAAAAAACACTTCAGATCAGGTTAAAGGAAATCAAAAAGGAAATTAAAACTTTAAAATATAATATCATATTTAAGTGTGTGGGTTTTAAAAATGTTTTAATCCCCACCAACACAACCCCTGCAAAATTGCAAAACCATATAGACCCACTGCATCAGAGTCATAAAATATGAGATAAGGGGATGCAGTGCATATTCAAACTCGTCCATCACATAACCCAAAATCTAACTCAAAAGAAAACCATGACATCTATCCAAATCAGAGAACATCAAAAAAAACTCCAAACTCCAAATATGCGCATCTATTTTCCTGTTAATTCCACAACCGAATTGAACAGAAACCAGTATACTCAAAAACGAATTCCATAAAACATCATAGCAATTTCGAGAATTTTCAATCAGATTCAACTGGAGAGGGATTAACAGGAAAATAGATGCGTATAGACATAAATCGAGAGGGATTGTTCGATTTCTACCTGAAACCATCCAGGAAGAAAGGAAATTCCTAAACGTTTCGCAACAGTCCATCACGCATCATGCCACACACCGCAGTCCGTGGAAGCTAACAACAAAAAAATTGAGAAATGGGAGAGGTATATGAGAGGTAAGAGAGCAAAAGAGAGACGATTGAAACCATGTGTGAAAATCATTATCAGATGAAACCATGTGTAAAAATCATTATCGGAGCAATTCCGTTGTACCAAAAAACTGTGATGAATAGATGGGGGGATGCATGTGTTGTGAAATAGGAAGTCTTGGGAGAATGAGTATGGAGAAGTGGGGGGAAGGTATTATAAAAAAGGAAAGTCTTAAAATATGTTTGTGGAATTATATATACAAATGAGGACGGTTTTTGTCTCATTCATACTTTTATGTCCTAGTCATTGCATTTTGTCACAGTCATATCTCGCACGGGGCCCACACCGGTCTCAAGTGTCATATTTTGCACGGAGCCATTTTGTCCCAGTCATATTTCGCACGGGGCCACACGGGTCTCAAGTGTCATATTTTGCACGAAGCCCACACGGATTCCAAGTGACATCGGTACGAGCAAATACTAGTATATTTACAAATGTAATCTTGTCCGTTG
>NMUG010011574.1:0-10596 GCA_002855965.1 Monotropa hypopitys
GAACCAATACTTGCTTACTAGTAAGTGAGGCACATGAAGATGATAATTGATGGGGTAAAAGCACTTCCCATCACGACAAATGCTCTGGGGATGCAACTTGACATTGGTGCAATTCATGAGGTTTGCCAACACCACGTAACCGAAAGAAACCCTGTTGGTTCACAAGTTCTTGTACTAAGTTTTTTTGGTCGTATTATCTCTTATATATAGTGGAGCATATCCTAAATACGCATACCACTTATATGCCAGTATATCTTTGCAGGATGCTCTGGTAAAAAGCAATGAGGTTTTTGAAACATTCAAGCAAGATATTGGGGAGGTACGTTCTTTGAGATTTCCATTTCTATGACTGCATTTGTCTTGTTGATTGTTGTGCGTTAAGTAGCTGACTACGAGCACATAAAAAACTCGTTAGATATCTATGACATAAATCCGATTAATACTAGAGTGTTCTCATCATGTGACGCGTTGTGCCTGCCTTGGGGTGCTAGCCAACCCTAATTGATTGGGACTCAAAGACACAGTTTGATTTGGTTTGGTTTCTTAGCAGCATGGGGCAGTTCTCAAAGTAACTAACCATTCTGTTTTTGATGCTTGTAAAAACAGATGGGCAAGTCGATAAAGGAACTCAAAAAGGAGAACACCTTCTTAAAGAGCAAAAGCGAGAAGTCAGACATTATTCTCATAGAACTTGTTGAGGAAGTACGGGTTTCCTCATTTAAGTTATTCTTACCTGTAGGAATGGAAATTCTACTGTTCTTATCAAATCACTATATAGCGTTCCATTTAGTATATTTATGGTCTTTTGGTACATGATCTGCCATCTTGCATCTCTTTCTAAATGTCCAACAATGCTTTGTTATATGCATGTTAAAATTTTTTGGTACTTTCCCTTCATCTGCATATTCATTATCAATTATTCTACACATACACGGGCACACACGTACACGCATTGTACACGCTCACGTGGCGGTCCCACGTGGGCCCCGTACGGACAAATTTGACTTCGGAGTTTTGTTTAAAATATTATTTTATGATACTCTGTAAAAATCAGCTCAATCGGAGAATGTATAAAATTTCTTTAATCGTTTGAATTTTGTCCTATAAAACTGTTTAAAAATGTGAATGAAAATTCAAATGATTAAGAAAATTTTATACATTATCCGATTGAGCTGATTTTTTTACAGAATATCATAAAATAATATTTTAAACAAAACCCCGAAATTAAAATTTCCATGCAAGATCCACGTGGGGATAGGGATGGCAACGGGGCGGGTTGGAGCGGGTTTTGCCATACCCTGCCCACTTCGAAAAATCCCAACCCCACCCCTAACCCGCCCCTAACCCGATCGGGTATTTTTTTGGCACCCCGCCCCCGCCCCTATCGGGTATCGGGTTTACCCGCCCGCCCCGTCCTATTTTTCTAATATTTAAAAAAAAAATGCAAATTATCATTAAATTTATGTAAATCAATAAAAAATAAATTAACATGACATAAAAATTACATGAAAATGACAAAAAACAACCTTAACTAAAAATAAAAAATGAGAAATATTATTAATACAAAGTAATTTTACTTATAGAAGTGAAAATATTAAATAAAAATATAAATAAACATTAAAAAATTTGGGGCGGGTTTTTTCGGGGCCAGGGAACATCAACCCGAACCCGCCCCGAAACACATTGGGTTTTCAAATCCCTGCCCCTAACCCTACCACGATACCCAAAATTTTGAATAAAACTCTGTTCAACCGGGCGGGTTCGGGGCGGGGCAAATTGCCATCCCTACGTGGGGAGTGCCACGTGGGCGGTGTACATTTCGTGTACACAGCCAGTGTACGTGTAGCAAGGTTCATTCATTATTACATTATGCAACTTCAATTGTATGAAGCTTTTTGACACAAAATGAGTCTTTCTGGTGGTATATTGTATTTCACAACCATTCTGAACAACCCAGTACACAATTTTCTGCTTGGAATTCCTCTAAATGCTTCCTGTTGTTTCTTCTCCGTTTTTTTGTGCACTGGATAATATGGCCTTGGGCCCAGTTAGTTCCACTGGTCTTCACTTTTTCATGTTTAAGTTCCACTGGTCTTCACTTTTTCATGTTTACATGCAAGTAGTGTTGAGTTATTTTGAACTGTATTATTAATAAATCAGTGCTTCGATTCTTCGTTTGACTGAGCAGCGCGAGCACTTAAAGAAACAACTGGAGAAAAAGAAGAATCAGAAGGAAAAGCTTGAATCACTCTGCCGGTCACTTCAAGCAGAGAGGAAGCAAAATCCTACTGGGGGAAACGACTCTGATTCAATGGCTGTTTTGAATTCAGAGAGATCCACCTGAGTTAAAAAGCACGTAAATGTTTACCAGAGTTCCCTTTAGTTCCACTACTCCGATTCAATCGCTGTATGGGTTCTCAAGGTTTGTCAAGTAAAATTCATTGATAAAAGCATTTTTGGTAGGAGTTTTATCCTGTTTTTTTCTTGTATCGCATTTGTTCCATTACTATGGTGGATTTATCAAGTGACTCACTATGTTCACAGTGAATTTGGTGAATTTCCAAATTCAATAAATTGATGTTTTTTAATGGCGATATATAAGAGACCATTATGCAGAAGTTAGATACTGAGTACTATTTTGTTATTGCGAGTTGAACAGAGAATTGTTGGGTGCTTCTGATGTACTGCCATGTCTGTCGACCAACGGTTTCATAAATGCTCGTGTATTAGCAGAAATGATTTGATTACCACTGTTGCTGGGAAGTACTCCATAGCATTAACCTTGGAAGGTAGAAAATCATTTTAAAATGGTATGTGATGTGCACGAAGACTCTGTAGATCTTCGATAATATACATGTCTTTTCGATTGGTGTTTGTGCCAGCAAAGTAGGAAGCGATCCCACTGGAATTCCATTAGGCTCATGATCATGTCCGATCGATGATGGTCGTGTCCTCATTTTTTCGCCTATTTAACGCCTTACCGTTAAAGTTGCTTTACCGTTAAAGTATGGGGTGATAAGCTCTGCTTAAACTCAGTAGTGTGTTGTAACTTGAACAATTCTTTTCAAAAAGAACTTGTAAAAACCACATCTCTGTCTGAAACTATAGAAATTGGCATGACATGCAACTTATAGACTAAATCTAGAAAAGACTTGGCCACAACCTTTGCAGTATATGGATTAGATAGGGGAATAAAATGTGCATACTTAGATAATCTATCAACCACCACCAAGATAATTGACTTCCCCCAGAAATTGGCAACCCCTCAATGAAATCCATAGAGATTTTAGACCATATAAATGCCCGCACACCCAAAAACTAGGCAGTCGAGTCGGTACCTAAAAATAGAGGGTTAGACAATTGTCTAGTAAAGATAATCTACACCTAAGTATTTTCCAAATTGGGACAAAATATGCGAGTACGAGAGATAATAAATATGCATGCAATGAGGATCATTTTCATAGTTTCAAAATCATTTCCAATTCCTTTCCAAAGTCAATTACAATGACTATTGATTTTCTTCTAAAAAGCTCCACTTGACGAAATTAAGGAGAATAAAACAGTTTCAAGTTCTCATCTCAATCATGACGAAATAAGGGAGACATAAAATAATTTTCTGCGTCTTCTCACCTTGACGAAACAAGAGTCACGTACAAAAACAATAATCAAGATTAATTAGGTTTTAACTCGTTCTGCGGTAGGAGTTCGTCAACTTAACTATCCGTAAAGTTCCTCAGAATTCCTCAACCTTAGGAAGGGCTCAAGTCGACCCCCATTGCGCAATGTAGTGAGTGTGAATCCACTCGGGGAACGAAATTTCCGATATATAATATAGCCAACCCAACGCATCTATCATGTTTTAGGCCAATTAAAACTATTGATTCAAATTTTCATTAAATTTTATAGATTAGGGCATTCATACCTCATAATCCCAATTAATGACCAAAATATAAATTTTCTCAAAATTGATTTCTAATTTACCAAATTCAAGTGTCACTAGGGTCATAGGATCATTGTACAACAATCAATTTCAATACTTGTCAATCCAATTTTAAAATTCCCACATAACATGAATTAGAGTTTTACGAAAATTGGGGCTTTTACAAATTAACTAGGGGATCTTGAAAGTGAAGTCATAAGGAGTCTTTTAAGACCCATATGGGCATAAGCCCTCAATAAATTCATGGATAAATTGAACCCGAAAACCTCACCTACGAAAATGTCATCATCCTAGTGAAATCTAGAGAGGGAGAAGAGAGCATACCAACCAAGGACATACATGGAGTAAAAAACTCTACCTCTTATGATGAATCAATTACAAACCCTAGGTGAAGGGGTCTTGACACCACCACGAACTATGCACGTCAATGAAGAGAGCTTGAGGGCCTCTACGCACTTTGTGAAGATGATTTCTTCAAAAGCTCAACAATCCACCAAGGATCTTAGAGAGAAAGGAGAGAGATTTGGGAGAGAAAGAGTGAGATACGGAAGAAAGAGCATGAGGAGATGTGTTCTGAACCAAAATGGGGCTTTCCCCTATATTAGAGTGTGTAAAACACCCATGAAATGACAAAAATACCCTTTATTTAATCTGAAAATCATCCCGACAGACCCGAAACCGGTTACGGGAGTGGTGGAAACTGATTACGGATGCATGGAAACCAGTTGCGGGCACCAACATGCGAAACCGATTACGGATGCATGGAAACCGGTTACGGATGCATGGAAACCGGTTACGGATGCATGGAAACCGGTTACAGGCACCTCTGCACAAGAAACTGTTGGGAGTATTTTGGACACAGTTTCTCCATCCGAACTTCGATTGATACGATTCAAATTGCGTTGGATTCAGAATTAAATTCTTTACGACTTCCAAGACTTCACCATTTCATCAACCAAATAAAGATTTTGGAATTATAAATCAACCAAAATCCAAGAGATGGAATTAAAAATTCAAGAATCATTTTATAAAATTCTCAACTGTTACATCTCATACCCCTTAAAAGAATTTTTCATCCTCGAAATTACATAAGGTAGAGACATTAGGGAGATTCACATCAAGAAGGATTACAATAAGATACGATACAAGAGAAGAGATATACAACAAAATCAAAATAAATCGGGGTATTTAGCCCTCATTTCCTCTTCTCGTTCCCAAGTGGCTTCTTCTATGCCATGATTTGACCACAAAATCTTCACAAGTGGGATAGTTTTGCCTCGCAAAACCTTCTCCCTAGAATCAAGAACACGAATAGGACGCTCTTCATACGATACATTGGCCTCTAACTCCACATTATCCTAATTGATCATATGTGAGGGATCCAGTTCGTATTTTCTCAACATGAAAACATGGAACATGTCATGGACATCAGAAATATTGGTCGGCAAGGCTAACCGATAAGCCACTTCACCAATCTTCTCAATGACATCAAAAGGACCAATATAATGGGGAGTAAGCTTCTCCTTCTTCCCAAAGCGAGATATACCTCTTCTAGGAGAAACTTCGAAGAAAACATGGTTGCCAACATCGAAGGATAAAGGACGACGATGACAATCTGTATAACTCTTATGCCTACTTTGTGCCGTAAACAATCATTGACGGAACAATTTAATTTGCTCGGTAGTTTGATGAGTTGTCTCAGGACCAAACACCGCAGACTCACCAACTTCCAACCAACAAACATGAGATTTATACGGACGACCATATAGAGCCTCAAAAGAAGCCATACCGATACTCGACTGATAACTATTGTTGTAAGCAAATTCAACCAAAGGAAGATGATCAACCCAACTACGACCATAATCAAGAATGCAAGCACGAAGCATATCCTCCAAAATCTGAATGATACGCTCAAGCTGACCATCAGTTTGAGGATGAAATGCAGTGCTGAATACAAGCTTGGTACCCATGGCGGCCTGCAAGCTATGCCAAAATCTAGAATTGAACCGAGGATCACGATCTGAAATAATAGAAGATAGGGCACCATGTAATCTAATGATCTCACGGACATACAACTTACTCAAAAAATCTAAGGACTGAGAAATACGAATGGGCAAGAAGTGTGCAAACTTAGTCAAACGGTCTACAACAACCCAAATAGCGTCAAATCTTCCTGGTGCTGTCGGCAAACCAGTCACAAAGTTAGTGGTCACATGCTTCTACTTCTATTCAGGTACATGCAATGGTTGCAACAACCCACCAGGTCTTTGGTACTTGGCCTTAACTTGCTGACAAGTAAGGCACCTTTCCACAAACATAGTAACATCCCATTTTATCCCCGGCCACCAAAACTGACGATGAAGGTCATGATACATCTTTGTGCCTCCAGGATGAACTGCAAAGGGAGAATCATATAGAGCCTCAGAGTTGATCAACCAGATCATCTATCCTTGGCATGAGATACTTATTCTTAATGGTCACCCGATTCAATTTCCGATAGTTGATACAAAGACGTAGGGAACCGTCTTTCTTCATGCAAAATAGAGCAGGAGATCCTCAAGGCGACGAACTTGGGCGAATGAAACCCAAGTCCAACAACTCTTGCAACTGCACCTTTAATTCTTTCAATTCGGCCAGTGCAAAATGATAAGGAGGGACAGAAATGGGATAAGTCCCTGGCACTAGATCAATAGAAAACTGCACTTCCCTTTCGGGAGGTAATCTAGGTAATACCGCTGGGAAAACATCCAGGAACTCAGAAACAACCCGAGGTAACTCCATACGGACGGGAAGCAATATCGTCCAAACATAAGATGACCAATAGACAATGAATAGACCCTTGCTTCTTCGAATCATACCGACAAGTCTTTAGGGGTTCACTATGTTCCCCATAAAAATAGAAGAAGTCTCTTTTAGGAGATAAAATCTTGACACGTCGATGATGACAGTCAATAGTGACATGATAGGTATACAACAAGTCCATGCCCAAAATAAGATCAAAACCCGACATGGCTAACACTATGAAGTCACAGATGAATAGTCGATCCTCGATAGTGAGGTGGCAACCACGAACAACACGATCCAATGGGACTCGACCAGCAACGAGAGTCTCTCTCTACCATCATAGGAGGGGTCAAAATCTCTAATCTCAAACCCAACATGGATGCAAATGATGCAGCAAAGAAAGAATGCGATGCTCCAGAATCAATCAAAATGTCAGCAAAGGAACCATAAATAAGGAACATACCCTGCACAACCGAAATGTTAGGCTGATGAGACATCACATGAGGAGCATCCACAGGGATAGTGTCATGCCCTATCCCTGATAACTGTAAAGCCAATTATTAAGAGATGACACGTGGCAAAGCATCTACTAAACATAAACCACTACACGACAACTGAAAATAAAAACTCCACTGATTTGATTATAAATCTCATATGATATAGACTCCAATACAAACTCAAGAAATAAAAACAACTTCTGGACAATATGTCCGATACAACTCAACTCATCACAATACCTCAACAGTTACTACAACTCGATAAACTGAAAGCAGACTCAAGGTGAGAGCTAAATAATCTCTCAAATAAGAAATAAATAAAAGACTCAACACTGACAAACACCACGACACAACAACTGGACCAGACTATGGACTCTAGCTCCAAGCACCTAAAAAGAAAGGCACAAGCGTGCATCAGCGACGATGGCTGGTGAATACTAAAATGAAAAGCATAAAGTAAAGAAGTCAAAATAACTAACGATCACCATCTCTTTCAAAATCACACCCACACCCTTTTCTCAAAATCATTTCCTTTTATGAAATACTCTTTTTCCCACTCACACAATACCTTTTTACACATCTTGTATATATATAAAAGTCAAACACCATTTTACCACACCGCTTAACTCAATACCAAAATCACCATTTTGATAATCACCATAAAATTTTACCAGCTTGTGGAATCACCAACTCAAAATGAGATCATATATAGATCTAACACCACACCACACCACACCTTATATACTCGTACAATAATAGCCAAGAGTCATTAACGTCCGGTGACTAACCGTTAAAGTCAGATCTGATACCCTAGATACATTCTTGGATAAGCAATAAGTAATGATCCATGGGTCACTACACCAGCCTCAGTGGTAAGGACTTGTACCCCGCCAGGTACAATATATATATATAATAATATCACCATCTCGATTACACCACCTGTGCATTGCACAATCTGTGCATACTGATCCATAGATCCACCTAATCTATGGCAAGGCTATTGAAGCACACCAAAATATTATTTTTATATTTTATAACACCTTTCTTTATTTATAGCAAAACACACCCATTTTTACACACACCAAACTCAACACCATATTTCTCTTTTGAAATTATCACCACTTTATACACCAAACTCAACACCATATTTCTCTTTTGAAATTATCACCACTTTACACACCAAACTCAATACCATATATCATCATTTTACTTTAACGCACACCAACTCTATTTTACACCACATTTTCTTTTATAAAACATTTTCTTTTACACATACCATATTTGAACACATTTTTCCACAAATCATCACCCTTTTTATAAAACTCCAATTTATAGGAAATCATCTTTAATACTTGAAAATATCCCGTGATTCATAGGATTTTCCTCTTTTTGAAAACATCTTCCAAAACTCAACTCTTTTCAAATCACATACACTTTGTACTACTAAGAATGTAACATTCTAAACCTTATACGATCTATTAAAAGTACTCACCTTAATCAATAATCCAAGACTCCCGGTAACTCCTCGATCACCTATGAATATGATCTCAATATTAGAATAATAATCTATGACCTTTATTTAATTAAAACTCCAAATTTTACATTTTTCCCAAAAAATCACTTTTCACCCGAGCACAAAGATATCGATATCTTTAATTAAGATATCGGTATCTTAAACAGAACCCAAAGATATCAGTTTATAACTCTTAAGATACCTGTTTATAAGTATTAAGATATCGGTTTCTTAGATTAAGATATCGGTATCTAAAAATCTAAAGATATCAGTTTCTTGAACTGCTCAACTGCGGTTTCTAGCCTCTCTGCCTAAGATATCGGTATCTTGGCTAGCCCAAGATACCGGTATCTAAAGCCTTAACAGCAGCTCGAAGAATAGACTGCAATTTTTTATGGGTTTATACTTCTTGTTGGGGGCCGAAATATCAGGAGGCCGGAGCCACGACCTCCTCCAGGAGGACCACAGCTCAAATCAGCCAGCATACGGACAAACAGTTCTTAGCTGACAATAGGGCCTCTCTGGGGCTCTCTCCGACCCGGAGACTCGTAGCCTAGAGGAGGAGCCTAGACGAAGAGCCCAGCAGTCAAGGTCATGCGACCGAGCAGAGCGGGGCCGACGAGAAGGCTCTCTCGGGATCACCTCTGTGCAGAGGTCTCTCAGCCCAGGACGGCCCGGCTGAGCAACAAGCAGCGCCGAAGAGTGCCGCTTCGGCCAGACAGGACAAAATGCCTCGTTCACAGCGAATATTCCCTCGTGGACAGCATCCCGGATTTTCCGCATATGGCAGACGCACGCCTGACACAGAATCAACTTTTTCATGATTCCCGCAGAATGTCAGGCACGCTCAGTCAGCTTTTCTGCCGCCCGATGTTGTCAGACGGCGCCGCCTGACACTGTCGGGGCCGACCGGTCGGCCACACATTCAGACGCTCAGAGGAGACAGGCACACTGCCCCATGGTCTGTCACACCAGTTCACTCGCGCCGAAGCGCGTATCCAGCACTCTATGATGTCCTATATAAGGAGCTTGGAATTCAATGCATGGTACACACTCTCTCTCTAGCCCAAGCTATGCCAGTTTACTTTCTCTCTCTACAATCCCTTTGCTGACTTTGCCATCGGAGGGTCCACCGGCGACGCCGCCGGTAGCCTAACGTTTGTTCACTGTGCAGCCAGGTCCAGCCACCCAGCTCTGCCGCTCACCGCCGGAATCCACTACTGAAAAGGCTTACCCCCCAACAATTGGCGACTCCGCTGGGGATCCCTTTTCTCAAACATTCAGATTCACGTTTTGAGCTCTCAAACACCTTTCTTAGCTGAAAATGGCCTTCAGGGACAACCAGTCCGGTGGAAGAAGGAACAAAGGGAAAGAAGTAGCCAGGCCCGGAGACTCTGCTCTTCGTACTCCTAAGCGTGTCCGCACCAGCGACGCCAGCTACCACAGCAGCGAATTCCCAGATCCTCCGGCCAAACAAACTATGCGACAGTACATTCGCCAACTGGAGGGCGATCTGGGCCGAAGGGATGAGCAGATCAACGCCCTTATCAGAGAGATGACCCTGCTCAGGGAGGCTACCGAGAAAAAGCGGGCAACTCCAGAAAAGAGCCGTGTTGAGAAAGACATAGATTACCAGGAGCCGTCCCAGAGCAGGAGCAGGTCCCAGCAGACCAGGCCCTCGGCCCTAAATAGGCTGGGGGGCAGGGTGGAAGAAGTCCCTGCCCGGTAGAGGAACAACGAGGAACGTCGCGTCAGGCGCCGAGTTTCACCTCCCCAGCACAGGGAGGAACGTTCAGGTGAAAACCAACGGCCCTTGCCGCCAGTCTTTGATCGCCTCGGCCCCAATGCAACTTAAAGGCTCT
>NMUG010011575.1:0-10596 GCA_002855965.1 Monotropa hypopitys
CCCAAAGACACAAATTTTATAATACGCCCAACCATAAACCTCAAATTACCATTCATGCATTACTCTTCCATATCAAACCCAATTCAATAATTACTAGATTGTTTATCACATCATGCATACTATCATGCAACCACAAGAATATCACAACGATGGATATATGAATAATGTAACAGATTTTCAAACATATGTGCTAAAAACAATAAACATATACCTATTGCACTTTTGTATACACCCATCGTCACAATTTCTATAACTGCTACTGAAACTTGATTCCATTATGGACATTGAGCTGCTTTGTGACCAAACCCATTGCACTTGCAACATTTGAATCCTCGAGTCCTCTCAACACACTCTCTCATTCTATGGCTTAGAGCCCTACAACTGAAACATCTCCTAAGAATTACTTGTTCCCTCACACCCAATTGTTGATTCACACCCAACCCTTTTTTTCTTTTCACATTCCTAATCGCAATACTTCCCACTGCTCCTGTGGTTACTACTAGCCATTTAGGACATTGAATCACTATATGTTCTTTTTCATTATAACTAAAATATACTACTTCAACTACTTTGTTAACATATTTCCTCATCCCATGATCCACAGATCCACATCTAAAACAATGACGTACCACTTGCTGGTTGAATCAAACAACTTTTTGAGAACCGCTCGGTTTCCAGTCTTTTTACTTTAAACAAAGTTTTACGGGTTGCGCTCGTTTCACTGACGGGAGATAATTTGCTAAAACTACTCCATAGGAAAGCTTTGTCTTTTCGTTGGGACTCCATAAAAAATTGTCATGCGGATTTTTGATGCCGTATCGTCATTCCATGGTGCTCTGAATAAAAAGGTATCTGGATCCAACTAAATTTCGGTTATTCATCCGATGATGTCAGTGTTTATACATACTTCTCAGGAATGAATTTACCGTCGAATTTCCATTGAGAAACTTAATTTTGGACACTCGTATTGATTTCGGTTGATTCCGGTATGAAATATTTGTTTCGCGGTGATTTTCTTAGTGTCCGTTTACTGTTTGTCCCGAACTGCAACTCTGCTTGAAAATCCATCCTCGGATAAATCTTCCCCAACACTTTACCAACATTTATTTATTGATAAATCATTAGGGCATGACGTCGATGCTGCTTATGAGAAGATTGGATAATCCAAAAATGCGTTCTAATCTGTTTAGAGCCCGGTTTGACTAATTCCGAGCAGTAGGTCAAAATGGGGTATCAACACTTATATTTCCCATTCTTACAACATACTTGGTTATTCATATAATTCACGCCATTGGGAAACTAACCACATACATACGCACAGAAGTTCACATATGAATAAAATGATACTTCATATCTAACAAACTCACCAAATACCGACGAAGGATGCCAAGATTACCTCTACAAGACTTCGAAGGAATCATTACCGTCCTGTGATAACTTTTAACGAATTAATAAGGATTTTAAATAACAAGGATCATCAATAAGATATTTAATCATCTACCACCCTGCAATACCTTTTTTCATAATCTTAACAATGGGTTTTGAATGATATAAAGCCCTTAGGCAACTCTCGAACGACTCAAGGTCACTAACCCAAGAATTTCTCCAAGCTCTTCTGCACCGGTACAACAAACATGGTCAACCAGTTCAATTGGAACATGAAGTTACTCTGCACCGGTGCAACCTTTCCTCTCAACTGGTGCAACCCAACAGACACTCCTTGCACCGGTGCAAAGTTCCCACTCAACTGGTGCAACCCAACCTAAAACTCAAGTCAGAACATCCTTGCACCAATTCACCCTAAACGCCAACCGGTTCAGCCTCACTAGAGGCTCCTTGCACCGGTTCACATAAACTCTCAACCGGTTCAGCCTCACCAGAGTCTCCTTGGATCGGTTCACACATTACTTCAACCGGTGCACGAAGGCTTAAAACTAGGTTTTCTCTCCTTTAAGGCCAAGAACGAACCCCCTCATCACCATACTCCAAAACTCGATCTAAAACATCATAAAACTTTAAAATCCTTCATACCTATGGATTCCCTCAACAAAAATACACAACATACTTAAATCACAAGGCCATTAAACACCTTTAAGTTCGTAGATCAAAGATTTGTTCCAAGACCTCCTAGACTCCATAGCCATGGAAAACTTAGATTTTTCCTACTGATTTTTAAGAAAGTAAAGGATGAGATGGAGGGCAAAGAATACTTACAATAATAATGGTTGAAGAACAAGATGATGCCTTCAATATTTCAAGCCTCCTTCTTCAATATCTCCCTCTTCTACACTTTCTCTCTCATTTTCCCTCTATCTCAAACTCAAGAGCATCCAAGATTGAGATGGATTAGGGTTAGGAGAACCCCTAATTCAGATTTTAGACCTTTTTACTAAAGTGCCCTCCTTTAAACTCATGTAATACCCTTATGCCACTCACATATACTCCAGGCACCCCTATACTTCCATGTCATTCACTAATTAACCCCTTTAATAAAATTAAACTCAATATAACACCTCTTTACACCACTTATTCATAATGACCTCATTTTTTCAACCTAATTCAATTATTCTTTCCAAATAATTAAATTAATTACATAGATTGGGACAAGTGTGCCAGTTGATTTTCCTAAATTGTCTTATTATTGTACTCCATTTCTACTTCCTACCACACACCTAGAAAAGAAAACATGGTAGAAGCAAGCATCAGATATAAAACTCACACGTTAGTCAAAACAATCTAATTCCCTAGATGCCTGACTCAACATCTTATGGTTCACTACTAGGCCATCTCCCACACTCAACTCTAACCCTAGTTTTCCATCATACTATGATTTTCCAATTAACTCCCCAAGACTTCCAATAAGAAGACAACGTTGATCAGGTGCTTTCTTCCAATCGGAGCTCAAGGTAAGTCGCTTGGGTGCCAAGAGACACACATAATAGTCCCTAAAGTACCATCCCAAACCATCACATAATTCTCACTTCAAGTGCTTTTCCACTTCTAAACACTGTCCCTTAACACAGAACCTACAACCTAAGATCTGATACCAAGTTGTAACATCTCATACCAATAAACCCTAATAAAATGCAGAAATAATAATAAAAACAAAATTTCTTACTTTTTCCCAAAACAACTAACAATCTACAAGGTGCACTAGCTATAACTCCAAACACATAGATATGAACAAACATAAAGAACAATGCCTCAAGTGTCGTATTACAAATTAACCAACAAGTTCCAAGTCAATCTCCTAAAATAGGACTAACATTTAAGCACTCTAACTAAACAAGTCATAATTGAGTTTTCACAATAGAAATAATAACTGAAATAGGAACACAACTATCCAATGTTTGTTGCTCCATCCATGAGCCAAACCCTACCAAGCAATGAACTCTCTTCGATGCCTCATTGTGGAGCACTAACCCTACTATTTGATTTCCAAGCAAACACAAAGAAACCAGAGTGTGAGATATTATATATTGAGTTCTAATTACAAAGGGAGTAAAAGCTCAAGAAATCATAAGTCAGAATCTCTTTTCTTTTAAAACTCTTGGACTGAAGTCCCTTTTCAAAACCATTCTGTATCCCATGCATGATACACATATATAGTTTGGTCGAATCCCTTTTTCAAATGTTTCTTTGTGCATGCCATGCACTGAAAATTGATTATTTCTATATGCAATAATTTGTATGCCCCACGCACGGTGCATCCACACACAGTGCATCCCACGCACGATATTGAATCATTGGGGCATCCTTCGGTACCATTATAATGTACAAATATACGTCCCATGCATATTTTGGGTACGTCCCATGCACCCCTTGGAATTAGTCCAAGGTAGGCCATACATCCAATGCAAGCCTCAAGTACATATATATTACCTTCTCTTTTTAAACAAAAGTCCAAAGGCCAACTTTACAAACTTTCACATGCATACCACACTTTGCACAAAAATTCATGCAATGTAAAGTACTAAAAAATACAATGAACTTATACACTCACCGAAACCTCTTAGGATGAGATTGCCTTACTTTTCCCGGGCTTCCTTATTTGCCAAGACCGTTCCTATAAAAATCATGAAAATTGACAAACACAAATGTCACTCATCATAGATCTATGCATCCCAAAACATGCACATACTCATACTATGATTTGCAATCTACACACACATGTGAAACCCAATGGGGAAATTGAATCTACCCACCGATATACTACTAATCCCGCAGGATTTACAAGAAATTTATGAACTATACGACTACACATGCAAATCTATATGAATCTCACCAAAATTCCCTTCAATACATATAATTTCTTTCATGAAATCCATAGATATATACACTGTCACGACTCGGATTTTGAAACCATTTTTTTAAAGGAATAAAAGAAAGACAATTTATAAAACCATATGGATCAAACCTTACTACAAGGGGGCGTGAATGATCAAACATAAACATCTTTACAATTTCTTTAAATGAAACTTGCCTTGAAAATTAAATACATACATAGCCTTTACAGTTGGATTAAAGCCTACTAGCTACAAAAGAAAAGGGAAAATAGATCTTATACAATGACAACCGAACAAAATGTAAATGAAATGCCGCTCACTCGAAATGAAGATGATGCAAGCCTATGCCAACTCCCAGCTATAAGCTGTCAAACCATGCAAACCTGTGTAGAACTGAAAAATGAAGGTTGAGTCATAAAGACCCAACAAATATGTGTCTATCAAGTGCAAATGCAATCATGGTGTTATGTGTATATAGTGTGAATCCCTACAGTGAAATCCCAAGCATGCCATCACTCACACACTTCTCGCACACATCACAATCAAGCCAATCTCCCAACCAAAGCATATGACCGTACTAAATTTTCTCATCAACACTAGCACATCAAGAAAGACCCAAACTATTCTATCTTGCTCAAGACCACTCAAAACACAAACCAATACTCTCTATCCATGATCTCTATTCATCACCTCACCCCACAACCCCACAACCACGTAACTTACACTAGAACCAAAGGCCACAAAGACTAAGGAACTCAATCTCAACTATACCAAGCCTATATGGCTCCACTACAGCTACTCACTAGGAAAGGCGCACCCAAGAGCACAACTCATTCCTTAGAACACCGCCATCAACTGTCGCACTCAAATCAAACTCTATATCGAATCCCCTAGCCAATGCTGCGACTTAGCTTTAGCCCACAAAATCCACCAAACCACATTAACACATCATCTATTCTTTCCCTCTCTCTCTCTCTATATATATATACATAGATACACGTTGGTGAATTGATTTATCTTGCATGATTAGTTTGTTCAATTCCCGACTTGGAACAAGTGTTAGAAAAAGGCCACAAGGGATTTGAACCTCCTATACAAATCCAGGATCGGCCCTATAGTCAAACCTTGGGCTAGTTTGGGGTCATCTCAACGAATTCAAGAACCAACCAAGAAAACCATCAAACTGGGAATTGATTTATAGTCACCTCAACGAATTCAAGGATCGACTAGCTCACTAATGAATCACGAATTGATTCAGTTTGTCTCAACGAATTCAAGAACCAACCTCACACACGAATGATCACGAATTGGTCCGGAGACCACGAATTGGTCCGGAGACCACGAATTGATCTCATTTTCCCACACATCCACATCATCACACTATTCATTGGTTGTTTATTATAGGTAGATTTGCTAGACTAACAAATTCAATTTAAGGAAACGAATTTCCCAATACTAGTGACGAATTCACTTCATAGGGACGAATTCCCATCTAAGTGTGACAAATTCACACATCAACACACATAATACATATTTACTCATCTAACAAACCCAACCTACAGACACTTATATCATAGGGACGAATTCCCAGACTAAGTGTGACGAATTCACACCTCAACATATTTTCTCCTTCACTATGGTATTTCAACAAACACCTAGTGTGCACAAAGGCACACAATGATTCTAGTTACCAAGGACTCCTAGACAATCATTCATCTTGCAACCCAACACTCAAGGCCACTCATTGGGACCTAATCAAGACCAAGCAACGATACCGAACCTCTAATTTGACTCCTAGGACAAAACCCCCAAATTTCACCCAATTCCAAGAAAATCAAAATACAAGTCCTAGGTCCAAAATTGATACCCTCACATCCTCAAATCTACCAAGAACACTCAATACAAATGCAAGGATGTCATCAATTTAGTTTTATTTAACAAGATAAGTTCATGACTTTCAAATCAAGGATTTTATAGAAAACATTCCATTTTTATCCTGAAAACCAATTAGGTGACCTAGAACAACTACACAAACAAAAGATAGAAACATATTTACCTTAGTCCTAGAAGATGGAGAGAACCCTAGATGAGGGCGTACACGCAACCCATGAATCTATGCACATCAATGGAGAGATCTCGGCAAGGGGATCAATGTTCTCCAAAGAATCATCTTCATCCAAGCTTGGAAAGGGGGTGGATTTGAAGAGAGAAGGGAGAGAGAGCCATGGGAGGTATAGAGAGAGAAGCTAGGTCAAAAAAATGGGGGAGATGACCCCAAAATTGGACATAGAACATATATAACCCCTAGCCAAGAATGACCACAGTACCCTTAATGAGTTCACTGGAACCCTCTGTGCACCGGTGCAAACACCTCTGCACCGATGCACCAACCGATGCAACGAGCAAAATCCACTTTGCACCGGTGTATGCACCGATGTAACTGAAACCAAAACCCAATAGTACACATGTGCACCGGTGCATGCACCGATGCACAACCAATTCCTTCTTGCACCGGTGCATGCACCAATGCAAACAACCACACGACCTTCAGAACCACCTTGCACCAGTGCAGCTGAGAGCCCAACCGGTGCACAAGTGCTCTAAAGTGAGGAAAAGGTGCCAAGGCCCTCCCGGGCCATCCCGAGATGCGTCAAACCGATCAAGGACTTACAGGAATGAATCAAACTCTTTTCAAAACAAGTTTTCTAATCAATATAGGGCTATTTAGAGATCACAAAGCGAGTATCCAATTTATGAGTCCTCCGAGATTAATTTAAAACCAAAGAATTGAATTTAAAAGACTTTAGAAATTCAAGTCGTGACACCTCAAACTCCTTAAAAATAATATCGTCCCCAAAATTAACTAAGGATAGAGATGTAAAGATTTCAACCGAGGAATACCAAATTTGAGAAAAACTCACGAGTCACACAAAGGAACAAAAGGGACAGCTCCCGATCCGATGTGAACACGCCAACACGAAGAGGACACACCGATACAAGAATCAATTTCACCAAAGATACAAGGAATGGAGGATCCCACAAGGGGTAACCTCCTCGGGAATAATAAATCGGCAACCTTCTCACAATAATATATACGAGGATAGATGAATAGGTGCTACAATCATCGACACTCTTCTATCGTTCTACAAACTTGCATACACACGGTTTCACTATTTCGTCACCCTACCCACAGGTACGCACACACACATTCCCCCCACACCCCAATGCGATAATCAAGTGACCACTAAAATTTAAGTTTGAGAGGTGCCGATCGGACACTATTCTCAACCTAACTTTCTAGGATCATCCTTATACCATATAATCAAAGGAACACACACACACGGTCGATTCCACACAAAAGGTGTAAGAATAATCGATTCAATTACTCTTTCCCAATGCGTCTAACAATCTACCCAACGCTTCGGATGCAAGGATATGGATTTGCGAGAAAGTAAAAATGATTTCAAAAGACATACGAATCAAACAAGTGGGAGATAAACGTCAAACTTGGCCATCACAATAGGAGCAAGATGGCACAAGGGAAACAAATCAACCATTCCAGGATCCATATGAAGGTGACCTTACAAGTCAAGGATACCATAGCATCAATTCGTGAGATAGACATCAAATGGGCTACAAAAGAAACATCCAAACAAGAGAAAAAACCAATCAAATCGAAGAGATTTGTACAATGGATGTCTATTGAGAAGACCAACTTCTAAGGCAAAACACATAATATCCAAATAGGTTCACAATACGTCCCACAAAAAAATATAAGAGTGGCACAAGAGAATCAAAATAACTCTTTCATGATTTAAATAGGGGTAATACCACAAGTAAAAAGTACCGTAGCATCATTTCAAGAATTTCAAGACCAGAGAGTTTGCGACAAGGAGCATCCAAACGAGGCAACGAAAGTCTCAACCAAGAAAATTGCTACAAAAGATGTCTACGGAGGTGACTAATATCAAAAATAAAACACACAACATCAAACCAAGTTCACGATACAAATGAGCTATCAGTACTTTGGAACCAAATCCCAAGCAAATTTTGCCAAAAATCAGCAATTCAGCAGCGAGTACCGGTCCCCCGTACAATCGGGGACCGATCCCTCCCTTGTATTCCCAGAGATACAGAGAGTATTCTTCCAGAAGAAGGCTTGCAGAGCAGCAGGTACCGGTCCCTCGTACCGTCGGGGACCAGTCCCTTTAGAAGAATTTCGGAGGTACAGAAAGTAGTAGGTTCTTGGAGAAAGCCAACTTCAGTGGGTACCGGTCCCCCGTACCATCGGGGACCGGTCCATTTGGTCGATTTTGCCCCATTTTTGGGCACTAGGTTTTGTAATCAAAATAAATGTAAAGGGTACCGGCTCAGAACTGCAATTTTTTGCACTTTTTGTATATCACCTGGGGGCATTTTTTTCCCAATGTTGGGACATTTTAGGGGTCATATAAAAAGGGCAACCACAAAATTGGTAGCCCCATTCTCTCATTTTCTCTCAATTTTACATTGTATCACATTAGAGAGAGAGAGAGAGCTCAAGAAAGGAGGCTAGGGTTTTCAAGGTAAGCTCCCATGGAGACTTCATCTTCTTCCTTCTCTTCTCCCATGGTCTCCATCTCTATGGTAGGCTAGAGCACTCAAGGCTAGGGTCATTCATGAGGTTGTAACTCCGAACTCTTTGTATTAATTTTTTATATGGATTTGAATGAATATATGATTTAGATGTAGTCTAGTGTTTTAGACTTTCAATGGTTTCTATTTCATTCGATTATTGGCCGGTAAATAGTCGTATTTCATGTATTGGTGTTTGATTGGTCCCGTGAGCTTGGGTGAGATAAGCTATACACCATGTGACAAGCTGTGCTATCGGACAATGCGTGCCATCGAGACGGGTTGTGCTTGACGGCGATAGCATATGCCACCCGGCGATTCGTTGACACTCCTTTGACGATATCCTCTAGGGTCGCAATCTAGGGATATTGAGTATCCAACTCCCGTTGTGCGCATTTCGAACATAGAGTAGGAAGACCAATTGATTGGATGACCCCTAGTCTTATTTCCCCAAATTTAGTAAATCCTAAGTATAATTGTGTTTTTAGATTTAAAAATTTAACCACCAAAATCAACTCTCTTTCCAAACTAACTTAAAAACCCCAATTCAATTCTAGAAACCATCCACCTTCCCTGAAATCGACCCCTGACTTACAACTACTACGTAGTGTTAATTTACGGTTATAAATAGTATTTATGACTCGTGCACGACATCGATCAGCTGATATCGATATCTGAACCAAAACATTAAAATTTTCTACAATTTTGATAATCTCTCACTAAAACTCCAAAAGTTGACCACAAAGGCTTATAAACCTCAAGTATAAACCTCAATCCTCACTTATCTATGCAAAAGATGAACTCAATGACCATTACTAATAACATGAATGCATTCCCATGCCATGACTTGAAACTAACAACTATAACTCTTTTATCCCCAAAATGTGAATCATTAAACACCCTTATACAACTACGCACTAGATTTCAAAATCATGCAAACCGAAAATAAAATAAAATGAATTCTTTTATTGAAATAAGGAAACGAGTATTATAGCTGGTTTCATTCTGAGAGACAAATGTCGAGCATTCTCTAATGAATATGTTTTAAGAAGATTGTGTTACATAGAGGACTCAGTTTGAATTTTATTTCTAGGGGAAGGTTCAATGGACACACCTTATTTGGACATATTAAAAAACACGCAGCTCTTCTGCATTCCATTGTAATGATCCAAACCGTTCATAATGTTTAGATTGATAAAATAGTGCACCCTGCAAAATTTCAACTCAATCGGATATCGGTAAGGGGTTGATCCAAACAGTTTTGCAGAAAGCTTGACAAGAAAATAGTTTTGCAAAACTGTTTGGATCAAGCCCTTACCGAAATCCGATTGAGCTAAAATTTTACAGGGTGCACTATTTTATCAATCTAAACATTATGAACGGTTTGAATCATTACAATGGAATGCAGAATAGGTGCATGTTTTTTAATGTGTTTTTATGTGTCCATAGAACCTGCCCGTTATTTATAATATTTCCTTTTCTGTAATTTGCTTTCAGTTCTTATAATTTTGTACTGTAAATTATGTTATTGAATGAAACTGAGAATTGCTGCACCACAACATAAGACACAAGCAATTACATACATAAGCCAAATTGCCAGCAACATTGACAAAATTAAAGCAAAAGCAGCATCAGCCTAACTTTCATAACCTGGCCGGCCTGAACAATGGCTTTTTTTACAGCTTGAAGTGTGGAA
>NMUG010011576.1:0-10594 GCA_002855965.1 Monotropa hypopitys
GCCATTTGGTTGATTATTGATGACATTTTGGTAGTCTTGGGTACCTTTTTGTTGGTCCACGTTGCCGCTGCTCGCGGTTGTTGGTGATTGTCGGTAGCTGTCATCTCTTTATTATTTGGTACCATGTCTAAGAACATGTTTACTGGTTCTGACTCTGTTTTTTCTAGTGGGCTTGGTTCGTCGGCTAATCGTGGTCGAAATCATGGCTCTAGATTTTGTACACATTGCGGAGGAATGAGCCATACAGTGAAGTATTGTTATGATCTTCATGGTTTTCCTCAGACTTGTAAGGATGTTGGACTGATTACTCATTCAGATGATGCCACAGTGACTATTTCTGCAAAGGAGTACTAACGCCTTGTGTCACTTCAAACTCGTTCTTCCATTGCTACGCTCTCTCAGAAAGACTCCTCTATTGCATGCATTGCGTCTTCCATTTCTTCTACTCATTGGGTTATCGATTCAGGTGCATCAGATCATATGACTGGTATTTCTATCGTTCTTTCCGATCATCAACCTATTGATAAACCATCTCGTGTTACCTTAGCCGATGCTTTTACCACTGATATTATGGTTTGGGTTATGTTTCTGTTACTCCCTCTCTCACTTTGGATTTCGTATTACATGTTCCTCGTTCCCCATTAAATCATGTCTGTTAGTAAACTTACAAAAATTTTGAATTGCTCCGTCACTTTTTCTCTTATGGTTGTGTATTTCAGGATCTAATGACATGGAGGAAGATTGGTGGTGGTACTGAATGTGGCGACTTGTATTACTTTATCGATGATATTCACCCTAGCTCTACAGCTCTTCAGTCATTCGTGTCTCCATATCAACATCATTGTCATCTCGGTCATCCATCTCTTCACAACCTTAAAAGGATGGTGCCCTCATGTAGCGATGTCGATGTTTTGCCGTGTGAAGTCTGTGAGTATAGCAAACATCATAAAGTGTCCTTCCACCCCAGAGTTGAGAGTCGTGTGGCGTGCCCTTTTACATTATTTCATTATGATATTTGGGGACCCATGCATGTTCCCAATGTGTTTGGATTTCAGTATTACGTTATTTTTGTCAATTTTTCTCATGCTATATATCTTTATCTTATGAAAGGGCAATCTGAGTTATCTTCTATTTTTAAAAAAAGTTTAAATGCAAATCAAGACTCAATTTGACATATGTATTCATATATTGCGTTCTGACAATGCACATGAATATTTTCATAATACACTCTCAATTTTTTGATGATCATAACATCATTCGCCAGTCTTCTTGTGCTCGGATTCGACATCTTTCAGAGGTTATACGTGCAATGTTATTTCAAATGCACGTACTAGAGTGATGCTGTCCTTATAGCATGATACTTGATCAACTGTATGTCATCTACCGTTCTTGGTGGTCAAATCCCTCATACAGTTTTATTTTCCGAATAATCTCTCTACTCCTTACCTCTTCGAGTGTTTGGGTGCACGTATTATGTCCATGCCCTTGACCCTGGACGGGACAAACTTGATCCCCGCTCTATCCGGTAAATCTTTCTTGGTTACTCTCGCTCTCAAAAAGGGTATAAGTGTCACTCTCCATCTCTTCGCCGTCATTTTGTGTGTGTTGATGTCACGTTTAATGAGTCTTTACCTTTTTATTCTGGTTCTGTTTCTCTAAATGAATTACATGTATTTGAGTCTGTGTTTCTTGTAGCCATACCATCTGGTTTTGCCCCTCTTGTGAAACCCTTACATGTGGATGTTCGTCGGCCAAAAGTACCATCACAGCTTGTCACACCAGTGCCTGCCACAATGCCTTCTCCGTCTGAAGATCCGACAGTTCCTTCTCTCTACATCAAATCTTGGTCTTTCTATTGCTCTCCCTAAGGGTATTGACAATTACACTTCTCATTCCATTTCTAATTATGTCTCATATGATAATTTATCTCCTCTTCACGATTTTACTTGTTCAGTTTCTTTCGTATATGTTCCTAACATTATACAAGAAGCTCTTTCTTTGTCTGAGTGATGGACAACTATAGAGGCTGAGATGACTGCTCTCCATGATAATGACACTTGGGAGTTGGTTTCTCTCCCACCGGAAAAGTCTACTGTTGGTTGTCGTTGGGTCTTTACTATCAAGTATAATCCGGATGACACTGTTAAATGGTATAAGACACGCCTTGTAGCCAAAGGATGTACACAGACATATGTGGTTGATTATACTGAGGCTTTCTCTCCTATTCCCAAGATTGGTTCTATCCGGATTCTTCTCTCTCTTACTGCCACTCTTGATTGGCCTTTGTATCAGTTGAATGTCAAAAATGCTTTCTTGCATGGTGATCTGCTCGAGGAGGTATATATGGAGCAACTTCCTGGGTCTGTTGCTCAGGGGGAGCATTCTCAGATGCGTCGTCTTCAGGAATCTCTTTATGGCCTCATGCAATCACCTCAAGCTTGGTTTGGCAGGTTTAGTGATGTTGTGTTACAGTTTGGTATGCGTCAGTGTCATTCTGATCATTTTGTCTTCTATATTCAGTCAGAATGGGGGAAAATATTCTTGATTGTATATGTGGATGATATCATCATTACTTGAGATGATCAAAAGGGTATTGATGAGTTGAAACAATTCTTACAACGTAAATTTCATACGAAATACTTGGGCAAGTTGCGATTTTTCTTGGGTATTGAGATAGCAAGATCCAAGGAAGGGATTATTCTCTCCCAAATAAAGTATGCATTGGACATTCTAGAGGAAATTGGTTTATTGCGATCGAAGCCTGTGGAGACTCCTATGGATCCGAATGTCAAACTTTGTGTTGATCAGGAGGATATATTTTCTCATCCAGACTAATATCGTCGCTTGGTTGGCAAGTTGAATTATCTTACAATTACACGTCCTGATATCTCTTTCGTTGTTAGTTTGGTGAGTCAATTTGTGTCTACTCCTCGCATTCCATATTGGGAAGTTGTCCTTAGAATTGTAAAGTATCTTAAGGCTCATTCGGGATGCGGTTTACTTTACCGAAATAGTGACCATTTACGTGTTGAGGCGTTTACTGGTTCTGATTGGACAGGAGGACCATCAAACCGGAGATCTACACATGATATTGTGTCTTTCTTGGTAAGAATCTTATCAATGGGAAAAGTAAGAAGCAAACTATAGTTGCGCGGTCTAGTGCAGAAGCTGAGTAGAGAGCCGTGACTCACACAACCTGTGAGATTGTATGGGTTCGCTCTTTTCTTGAAGAGATAGAGTTCATTGTGCGGTTGCCTATGAATCCTCACTGTGAAATCAAGCAACAATTCACATTGCAGTTAATCTAGTTTTTCATGATAAGACCAAGCATATCGAGGTGGATTGTCATCTAGTGCGTGAGAAGGTAGCTAGTGGTATGATAACTACTCCTTTTGTTTCATCATGCGCTCAATTGACTGGCATGTTTACGAAATTTTTATTCAAACCACGATTGGAGTTGTTGTGTAACAACCTGAGACTTTATGATATCTATTCTCCAACTTGAAGGGGTGTTAGAATAGTGTTTAGTCCCATACTGGTTAATTTTGTCTTGTAATGAAATACATGATGATATAATAAGAATTGTATGTGTTGGGATTAATTAACACCATATACACTTTTCTCTCTCCCAAACAACAATTCTCTTTGTCGATGTTGTCGTCGTCTCACCTAGAGCTGCAAGTGAGAAGTGTGAGAATCCTAGGAAAACAATTCAATCGTGAATTTATTATGCAATCTCTCTTATATTTTCAAACTCATCAAAAGAAATTTAATTTTTTTATCCTTCATTTTTTTCCTTCACGTGTGTAGAGATGCAGCTAGAGGGATTCCAAATGGATCAAGTGGTCAGTTATCTCGCCAAGTGCTGAAGAAGCAATCAATAGTGTAATTAAATCATGACTTGTAACTTACATTGCAATAAACACTAACAGGGCATTCAAGACTATGCCTCAAGCATCTCTTTGCAATATGAAATAATAGTTGTGAAGGATATAACTGGACCGGACTACAAAAAACTTAATTTTTTGAGTGCTACTGCTAGGTAGCACTAAGGAAAGCTACCCCATTGTGGCCGGTAGGTCACGAGTTCGATTCTCGGAAACAGACTCTATGCTTGCAGGGATAAGACTGCATACATCAATCCTTCCACAGACCCTGCATATGCAGGAGTTTCGTGCACTGAGTCGTCCTTTTAGTGCTACTGCTAGGCAAGAAGAGTTTAAAAGTGGGAGTATTAAATTATCGGATCGCGATTTACTTTAATATTTTAGCTTTTTTTCACTTTATTTTTTAGGAGTTTATTTTAGAAGGTAAACCATGATCTTTTGTTATGACCAGAGTTGTTTATTCCAGACAGGTATTTTTTCTTTCAGGCTAGGACTTTTTCTGTTTCCATTGTTGAAAGCTGGGTCATGGTTAGGTTTTGGTTTATGCTGAATATTTTCTGAATTTAGAAATTTTGACCATCCACATTTTGGAGACTGATGGATCCTGTGTTGCACGTAGGGGGAGCTTGCTCTAGCATTTGGCGAGTTACTTAGAAAATTGTGGGCACCTGGACGAACTCCAGTTGCTCCTCGGCCGTTCAAGGCAAAGCTCGCTCGCTTTGCTCCACAATTTAGTGGTTACAATCAGCATGATTCTCAGGTTTGGTCTATCAAAGTTTCAGGCTGCTGATAGATTTAGTGCAGTTGACAGCTAAATGGCTAACTATTTATTCAGGAACTCCTGGCGTTTCTGTTAGATGGACTTCATGAAGATCTGAATCGTGTCAAACACAAACCATACATAAAATCAAGAGATGCTGATGGAAGGCCTGATGAAAAGGTTGCTGATGAGTATTGGGCGAATCACACTGCTCGTAATGATTCAATAATTGTGGATGTGTGCCAAGTAAGCATTGCATTGACACCACTAGAGTATCATGATTTAGAAATCACACTTGGTTTTCATGCTCGCCAGATTGAAATGTCTAGCTCCTGATGAGATCAAGTTGATAAACTTGATGCTGGAAAAATTTATGATGCTATCACCATTGATGAAGCTGTGCATAAGATACATTTATCAGATAAATACTATTGTTAGCAGTCTCTAGCATCACTGGATACTGCTTGTTAGCTTTTGAGGTTCATGTTCTTTATAATTGTCCTTCCTGAGTGATATTCTTTGGGCTTTACTTGTTAGTGGATAGGAAGGCACAGGAAACATGCATAGTTGTGCTTGAGATGTACATTGTTACTTGACAGTGTCACAATATCATGTGTGAAGACTCTATGGTCCTGATGAATCTATCAAGTAATACTTTCGTGGTCTTATACTCAGCTTTCTATTTGGGTGATCCACATGGTACTTGTGCTCCTTAAAAGTAATGTGTGTGTATACTAGAATACAAATACCTATAGTGAAGACGGAGACAAAATGTCACGACCCAACCCAATCCATGAGCCATGACCGGTCAATGAGTAAACTCACGAAGGCCTAAAGGACAAGTTTAAGAATTTCTTTCACCGAGTGATTAAATTATCACTCTAAAAATAAATAATTGCGGAAGCATAAATAAATAAATACCCAGAGTGCTTGTGAACAATTATAATATCATTACCGAAATGGAGTACATAAAAACCTGAATCCTTTACAAACAAGGCCACGTCCTTGGCCGCAGTACATTGAAGAGTTATATACAAAATGAGGTCCATGATAGCCAGCCTCTAAAGGTCCATCAATCATATATCATGCTTGATCATTTTTTGAAAAGAGTTTATAACAATGCCATAAGCATTAAGCTAGTGTGAGTTGAGATATACCAAGATTATTAGTTTTTATGAATAAATAATATCTGTGATCAAAACACATTTCCAACATAACCAACTCATAGCCATATAGTTTTTCATCAATATTTCCATCTTAAAAGCCTCACAATTCATTTATCAATATGGGTCCCTCAGCCTATAGCCTTCACTCTAAGTCCTTCGGCCTATAGCTTTCACCACTTGATTTCCGGCATACAAATATGGTTCATTTGTTCTTCCTCGCCCCAGCAGACCGGGCCACCGTGTTGAACCCCATGCCGTTACTCTCAAAATATTCTTTCCTTTGTTAATTCCATGGTTGCTAATAAAACAGTTTGAATGCTTAACCATATATTCTCCTTGAAGTGAATCATATTTATTCCATGCTCATTAGCATATAATCATATTTTGGCAATAACTTCATCTAAGCATGCTTTCCAAGTAAAATTCTGAGTAAACAAGGCATATACGGGACTCAACTGATCGTGATTGAGAAATCTATGATTTTATGCCAATTCAATTGTTCCCGAAGTCCAAATTTGTCAATATAAATTTGTGGGGGATATTTTAATCATTTTGTAACAAGCCTTGAGTAGAACTCACCCTCGAAAACTGGCTTGCAAATGGAGGGTGTCCAGAAACTCATATACGTTCACACATCCCTCTTCCTAGGCAATGTGGGATCACAACAAACCACCACGCTCTGCAGTCGACGTCCATGATGTGGTCCTCACCGCCGCCTCCCTTTCGTGGAAACTCAAATGCGTGCATGACTCTGTTGCTGGATCAATCACCATGCTCTACAGTCGACATCCACGGCGCGCGTCCTCACCATCGTCACCCCTTCTGATTCGTCTCAGACACGTGGTTGGCTCTAATACCAATGTAATAAGCCCTGAGTAGAACCCATCCTTGAAAACTGGCTTGCAAGGGAAGAGTGCCCATGAACTTGTATACGTCCACATGTTCCTCTTCCTAGGCGATGTGGGATCACAACACATTTCTTCCATTTTCATGTTCTAACCGAACATGCACTTCGGTCAAACACTCTGGATAAGCTTTTGGCCGAACAGGAACATTTGACCGGACAGGTATTCTGTCGAACAGGCACACTGGGCTGAACAAACAACACTGAGCCGAACTGGGTATCATGGCCGAACAAATAATACTGCTGAGACTCAGCTGAACAAGTTGTTTTGGTTCTACTAGATTGGCCGAACTACTGAGTGGGAATATCACGCGAGGTCAAAAAGGTACTGTCAAGGGAATGACCAGATTGCCCGAGCAATCAATGATCTAGCCGAGTTGACACAATGCCGAGCTCTTAATAGGTGGACAAAAGCAATATTTATGGTCAGCCGAGCACAAGTTGTTTCCACTGTAGGGTGGTCGGAAAATGCTTGAAAATATATTCCGAGCACAAGGTCAGGGTGTCTGTACAGTGGCTGAGCAAGGAAATATACTACCGAATTGATTCAGGATGTCCGTACATAGTCTTATTGTGGCATAAGGGCATTCCTATACAGAAAGGATTTTCCGAGCACAAAAAACATATATTCGGTGTGACACAGTTGCTGTGCCGAGCTAAAAGAAGGTTGTGCCGAGCTCACAGAGTCAAGGCAAGGGTCATAGGTGCTTCGGCCACAATGAAGGATCATGCAACAAGTCAAGTTTAGTCCTGGACGAGTACTACAGGGTCCGACAAGGCTATAGGAAGGTCTGTTGAACTGAGCACAAATAAGGGCCATGATGGTCGAACAGGTGAGGCGGTCTATTGAACAAGAGGCCAATTGGCCGAGATCGTCAAGTTGGTCTTATTACAAGTGGCTGAGCTGGAGCCCCTTTGCCGAACAGAATAATCAACAATGGGGTTCATGGATTACCTTGAGTTTGGAGGCTCAATGCCGAACTGAGAATCTGGAGGACTAAGCTGGAATTAGAACGTCGGATTGAGGAACTCCGGTTGGGTTGATCTACCGAACTGGAGGTTGGTTTGCCGAACTGAAAGGCTTCAGAGGTGGCCTCTCTCTCTCTCTCTAGATTGCTCTCTCAAGTATTCAAATGAAACACGTGGAGGTGATGAGGAAAAATGAATGTTGAGTGGTTGTATTTATAGCTGAAGAGGAGTTTTGGGAGCAATGCTGAGAAACATGGTCCGAATTAAGATAGGTCAAAGATTTGAGTGCGGCAAAGGTTTTGCAGGTGATGATTGCCGAGCAGGAGGATTTCGTGCGGGCAAGTGCTTTGTCCAACTGATAGCCAAACCAGAGGTCGGGTTCAGAGGTGGTGTGCGGGCAAAGGCATACTCCAGTGTCCGGTCAACTCCGACTAACATTGCAGAGTCTAGTCAGCTCTGCTGTCAGTGCAGAGCCCTGTCAGCTCTCTGGCTAACAGGAATATGACGGGTCACTGCTGCCGAACTGAGCTAATGATGGCCCAATGATTGGTATAGAAATTACAAAAATGTCCCAGAATTTCCAGAATACTTCAATTTGGCCAAAATTTTTAATTTGGCCAACATTTTTAATTTGGCATTAACACCTCTGGCAGTTTCATCTGCCAAGACAATATCATCTGCAAACAACATACATCATGAGATATCATCCTGAATAAGTCTAGTCAATTCATCCATAACTAGAGCAAAAAGGTAAGAACTCAAAGCAGACCCTTGTTGTAATTCTACTATGATTGAGAATTCTCTTGTTTTCCGTATAGGAGATCTAATAGTGGTGACAGAAATGGTATCAAAGTTAGAAAGGAACTTTCGACTTTTGAGTGCAACGATCAACAAAAGGTAGAGATTGGATCTTACCTACTGACGGGCGAAGCCAACAGATGGTGTAATCTGAAAGGAGTCACAGAATCAAAGATGAACTGGAGACGGTTCATGATAGCTTCTCTCTAATTTTCTAATTTGGCATTAACATCTTTTACAGTTTAATCTGCCAAGACAATATCATCTGCAAATAACATACACCATGTGATATCATTCTGAATGAGTCTAGACTCTAGTCAATTCGTCCAGTAAAAAGATAAGAGCTCAAAATAGATCCTTGATGTTATCCTACCGTGATTTGGAATTAACTTGTTTCTACTACGGGAGAATCTAATAGCGATGACACAAATGTTCATTATGAAACTAGGAAGAGCTGACCTGCATTAGTGCATTGTCAGTTTCACTATTTTCTTGCCTTTGCTGTAGGGACCTTCTATAGCAGGATATATTCTTCTTGAGCCAATGTGCTTATTGGAATTCCGTAGCTTCTTTTCAGCAGATTCATTATTCTGTTGTGACACTTCCTCTATACAAACACAGTATCAACTTAGCAAGATACTGTTCGGTGTCAATCTAAGACATTATGAATCATCAAGTGAGTCAGTTGGCATTTGGCACAATTGGGTGTAAAAAGTTTTAGGAAAGCAAGTGTGGTATTCTTTGATCAACGCGTGTCCTTTTAAGTATGAAAGAAAGGGCCATCAGGTTAATTATTAGTTGGCTCTGTCTTTATCATTAGCATGGACTGTATATCCATCTTTTGATGTTAACGTAAATACGTAATCTACTTTTTTGTTGCACACATAAAACAACATAGTGGCTTTTTGGTTGTGTAGAACAAGGCTTTATTATGACTGCTTTGCTGACATATAAGTAGACATGGACTCTTATCAAACACATTCTTACCGAAAACATTTTCGTCAACAATAACTTGGTTTTCACTCTTTACTACCATCACAAATTACTCTTATGGGATATATACTATTGTGCATTGCTAATGCATATTTGATGTGTTTTTTTCTGCATTGAGACTAGAATAGGGTAGACGTCCAACTTGTTTGAAATATTGCTTGGATTTGATCACCTGAGGTTAGATGTTGAAGATTGTCAAGAGGAATCAAAGTGTTCTTTTTTGTTCACTGGATGACGAGTTTTCCACTCTTATATCACTTTGACCTGTTTTTTTGTTATCAATTAAGCTTCGGTTAGATACTTAGATATGAGTTGACTAAGATTTTTGTTTTTTTATTAAGTGTATCGGTCGGCTAAGTAGTGCAATCTCTTGCTGTCGATGATCCCGATACGACGATGAAGTGATTCCTCTCATTTTTCGCTTCGGATTGCCTCGACATATTGCTTTAGTTTCATATTTTTCTTTTGGCATATTGGTTGTTCCCCCATTATTTTCTGCTATTACATCTAAAACCTATTTTTGCCTGTACTGCCATTTTATGTTTCTGCTTGTACTGCACCTTACAGGGCCAATACAAGTCGACTCTGGTTTGTCCTGCTTGTAATAAAATCTCAGTTACTTTTGATCCCTTCATGTATCTTTCCTTGCCACTCCAGTCCGCCACCACTCGTACTATGTCGGTAACAGTCTTTACTTGTGATGGAAGTGCCCTACCAAATGCTTGCACTGTAACCGTTCCAAAACAGGGGCGTTGCAGGGACTTGATCCAAGCCATTAGCAAAGCTTGTTCCTTAAAGCATAATGAGAAACTTTTGCTTGCAGAGGTAATAGTTAGCACGTTCCTGCATACCAGTCGAGTTCTTTCTTAAGAAAATTGATTATTGGATTCAAGTAGTGCATTTTTTTTTTCATTTTAGTTGGATCAAATTGGTTTAGTATATTCTTTACAGATAAGAAGTCACTTGATTCACCGGTTCTTGGAAGATCCTCTGACATCATTGTCTTCGATAAAAGATGATGATCACCTTGCTGCTTACAAGATTCCAAAGTTTGTGAAGAATACAAAATTTCTTCAGTTGATTCACCGTCGCGAGGAATGGTATTGATCTCAGACCT
>NMUG010011577.1:0-10595 GCA_002855965.1 Monotropa hypopitys
GGAGCAGTTGGGAGCTTGCCGATGATGTCAATGCCCCATTGGGCAAATGGCCAAGGGCTGGTGATCGGCTGGAGATCCTCGGCCGGATAGTGGATTTCCGGAGCAAATAGTTGGCACTTGTGGCATGCTCTGACATAGTCTTCAGCATCCTTGCGCATTTTTGGCCACCAGTACCCTTGGGTGATTGCTCGGTGGGCGAGAGACCGCCCACCGGAGTAACATCCGCCACTGCCGGAGTGGAGCTCCTCAAGGATAACCGGAGCCTGAGCTGGATGGACGCAGAGCAGATATGGGCCGGTCCTGGACCGTCGGTAGAGGGCCTCCGTTGGAGACATCCAGAAGTTTGCTGCCTTGCAACGGATACGATGGGCCTCTCGACGATCCTCTGGAAGAGAATCTGATTTGAGGAATGCGAGAATTTCATCCATCTAGCTGGGGCTTTCTGAGATGTTGTTTACCTCCAAGACCGGAGGCTCATGACTCGGATGAGAGATGATGCCGAAGGAGATTGATCGCTGGCCGGTGATGGAGCAAGCGGAGGCCAGCTTTGCTAGGGCGTTGGCGTGGGAGTTGTGTTCTCTGGAGATCTGTTCAATCCGGAGGATTTTAAACTTTTTTGCTTCTTCCAAGGCAGAACTGAGGTATTTGCACATCCGGTCATTCTGAGCACCGTATTCTCCGGTCAGTTGATTGACGACCAATTGAGAGTCTCTGAAGACGATGATGTCCTCAACCCCGATGTCTGCTGCAAGACGAAGTCCGGAGATCAGAGCTTCGTATTCTGCCTCATTGTTGGAGGCCGGATAATCAATTGCTAGAGCGCTTTCATGAATACCCCCCCCCCAGGGGAGGCTAGTGCGATCCCTGCGCCGGAGCCCCGGTTGTTGGATGCGCCGTCTACATGCAGTCTCCAAGTGTCCCCATGAAAGAGCTGCCATTGTCCCGCCGGACGCCGGGCACAGGTGCCGGAGCGCCGTGGAGGCGGAGCGGCAGATGGGGAGGCCACCTGCAGATCTGTGGTATTGGCCGGAGACTGTGCCGGAGCATCCTGAGGGATGACCCCCGGAGAGAACTCTGCGACGAAGTCGGCCAATACCTGGGCTTTGATGGCCGCCCTGGGCTGATACTTTATGTCAAATTTGGCCAGTTCGACCGCCCATTTTGAGATTCGGTTGGAGAGGTCGGCCTTCCGGAGGACTCCCTTCAGTGGATGCTCCGTCAGCACTGTGATGGTATGCTGCTGGAAGTGGGCAACAACTTCCTGGAAGCAGAAACAAGGGAAAGAGCAAGTTTTTCAAGTGGCAAGTACCTTGTTTCGACAGGAAGGAGGGTCTTGCTGGTGTAGTAGACCGGCTGGTGGTCCGCTGCTTTCGCTTGGCAGAGGACAGAGCTGGCAGCGTGCTGGGAGATGGCCAGATAGAGTATGAGTGGCTCCATATCTTTCGGTGTGACTAGTACCGGAGGGCTGGAGATGTATTTCTTGAGCTGTTGGAGAGCTCGATCACATTCTTCCATCCACTTATAGCTGCGCCGGCTGGTCTTGATGGCTTGGAAGAACGGCCGGCAAAGGTCAGATCACTGGCTGATAAATCTGTTGAGGTCCGCTGCCATGTCGGTGAGCCTCTGAACTTCTTTGATGGTGGACGGAGGCCTGAGGTTCGCTACAGCAGTGACCTGGGAGGGGTCCGCCTCTATTCCCCGGTTGGTGACGAGGTAGCCAAGAAATTTTCCGGAGCCTACACCGAAGGCACACTTTTCGGCGTTTAGCCGGAGCCCATGCTTTTTCAGGATCTCGAAGACTTCGGCCAGGTGCTGGAGGTGGTCGGTTGCATACTTGCTTTTGACAACCATGTCATCAATATATGCCTCCATTGTGTCCCTGATCTGGCGGCTGAACATTCGAGAGACCATCCGTTGGTAGGTTGCTCCGGCATTCTTGAGGCCGAAGGGCATGACTTTGTAGCAGAACACCCCCTTGGGTGTGATGAAGGTTATCTTCTCCATGTCCTCCTTTGCCATAGAGATCTGATGATAGCCTCTATAGGCGTCCATGAAACTGAGTCTCTGGTGGCCGGTAGTGGTGTCAACTAACTGGTCGATCCGATCCAAAGGAAAGCAGTCCTTCGGACAAGCATCGTTGAGGTTGGTGTAGTCGACACAGACCCGCCATTTGCCGGATTTCTTCTTGACGACCACTGTGTTTGCCAGCCATGTGGGGTATTGGACTTCCTGAATGGCGCCTGCTTCCAGCAGTCGGTCCACTTCATCAATGATCGCCTGAGTATGTGCCAGAGAGGAGCGTCGGGGTCTTTGGACGACGGGACGCCGAGAGGGATTTACGTTCAACTGATGACAGATGAACGACGGGTCCACTCCGGGCATCTCGTATGGAGTCCAGGCGAAGACCTCAATGTTGTCTTTCAAGAATTTGGTGTACCTTTCTTGGTCCGTGGGAGAGAGAGGAGCCGATGAGGAATGCCCGGATGCCATCCTTGTTGATCGACATTGTGATGAGATCTTCAATGGCTTTTTCAGCTGCCGGAGCACCAACGTCCACAAGAACTGGAGTGTCCGGGACTTCTACCCACTGAACCTATTTCATCTGTTTGTTCTCCCGGACGGCTGAGATGTAGCACTACTTTGAAGCAGCCTGGTCTCTGTAGATGTCTTCCTGCCGTCCTGAGGCCCCAATGAACCGGACGACTTGGTGGAAGGTTGAAGCAATTACCTGCATGGAGTGGATCCAGGTCCGGACAAGGATGGCGTTGTATGGACTAGGAACGTCCACAACGATGAACTCCATATCGACAGTTTTGGATCCTGCCCGGACCGGCAGAATGATCTTGCCGAAGGGCCATACCGGGGCTATGTTGAATCCGACCAGGGGGACGTCGGCTGGCTGCAAGGCATCAGAAAGAAGCTTAAGAGCTTGAAACATTGAAAATGCATTACCTCTGCAGAGCTTCCTTGGTCGATGAGGATGTGCCGGACGTTGGCGGGTCCGACGCGCAGAGTGATGACGAGGGCATCGTTGTGGGGCAACCGGACTCGATCAAGATCCTTCTTTGTGAAAGTTATGGACCATCCTGAACGGTCGGAGGGCTGCTTCCGCTTGAGACCAGGACCGACCGTGAGCACTTGCTTTGGGGCGGAGGCCAGGTCGATTTCTACTCTGAGACGGGCGGCAGCTTCCTTGTTAAGCGGTCCGTGGATGACATTGATCGTCGGGACATCCTCCTCCGGCTGAATGAGGTGTCTGGACCTCTGAGCAAGCTCCAGAGTCTTCTGTTGGTCAACCCACCGTGCTAAGTGTCCTTGCTGCACCAGGAGCTCTAAGTACGACTTGAAGGGTTTGCCCCCGGTCGTGAAATGTCCTTGTTCCCTATGATAGGTGCAGTGGATCCGTTTGTCTTTTGTTTTGTCGGACGTCCCAAGTTTGTGATCCGGCCAAGCAAAGAATGGCTGATTCTCGATGTGCTTTAGCACGGCGTAGATGGGTTCGGTGAAGACCGTCGTTTCCACGGTGAGCTCGTGGAGTTTGGGAGCCTTCGGGCCACCCTTCTTTCCTTTCTTGATGATGTTCACCTGCCTCCGTCCGTCGGCTGGCTGTGGGGCCGAAGGCTTCTGATCCGGTTGCTGTGTGGCACGCTCGGCCAAGAGATCTTCCAACTGACAAAATTTCTCCACCCGGAGCATGAGATCATCCATGTCTTCGTAGGGGTGGAGTGTAAGGTCGGTGAAGATCCGGCTATTGCTGTCCAAACCATTTTTGAAGGAAGAGGCAGCCACTGTCTGGTCACAACCCTGAATGTCATTGAACAGCTCCCAATACCGTTCCGAGTACTGACGGAGGCTTTCATCTGGGCGCTTCTTAAGGCTGACGAGAGCGTCGATCTGTTTAGATTTCCGGCTGCTGGTTACGAACCTAGCCATGAAGGCTCGTTCAAGATCCCGGTAGCATGAAATGCTACGTGGAGGGAGCTTATTGAACCAGAGGGATCCCAGAGTGTCAAGGCTGGTGGGGAACACCTTGCACGTGATTGAGTCGTCGGTAGTGTAGAGAGATATGGTCTGGCGGTAGTGAATGAGATGGGTGTAAGCGTCTGTTTTGGGATCATACCTGGTGAACTTGGGCAGATTGAAGCTAGTCGGGAAAGTTGCCAACTCAATCTCCGGAATAAATGGAGATAGGATGAGCTGACGAAGCCTGGTATTCACGGGCGTCTTTTGCTGAACAGCCCTTCCATCAGGGCTTGTCACCCTCTGCCTGACACGGTTGATACGGTCCCTGAGATCCCCAACCGGAGGGGGGGAGTTGTGTATTCTAGTGTTTCGGCCGGAGAGCTGATTGTCTCATCGTCGGCGGCGCCTATGACTTGCTTATAAAGTTTCCATGGGCAGAGTGGCCGACGGGGCGACCCTGACGGGGCCCAGGCTTTCTCCCTATAAGCGATGGGTCTCGCGAGATCTACCGGAGCGAGAGCTGGAGGTAGCGCTGATAGAAGGTTGGTGCCTGGATGTCCAGGCAGGACGACCTCCCGACTGGCGCTTCCGGATGGGGGATCGGCGGACCGCTTTTCCTCTATCCATGCATTCGTGATCGTTCAGCCTGCCCGAGCATTCCAGGTCCGACCTCCTGATGGTGTGCTCTGAGTCGTCCTGCAAGGTTTCGGACGGAACGGGAGGAGCTAAGGTTGAACCTCCGGCGAGTCTTGCTAGCTGGTCCTTGAGGAAGGCAATCTCAAGGTCCTTCTGACGGAGCTTCTCGTCGGGCTTTGGCTGGGATGTGGATCCCAATAGGGTTAGAGGAGGGTCGGCAGGAGCTACAGCGGGGAGAGAAATAGCAGGAGGCAGTCGGCAGTGGTGATGGTCGCGGGAGTCGTCCACGGCCATTGGAGAAGAAGAAGATGCTCAGCAAAGAAGTAGATTGTCGGTCACCTGAGTCCGGGAACGGTTATCCCCAGTGGAGTCGCCAATTGTGGTGACTGAAAATCCAGAGGGTGCTGTGGATCCTTCGGATGATGGTCGGACGACTGGGAGGGTGTGCTTCGGCTGGGTGCTCGGTTACCTATAAGAGATGATGGATCACCAGCTTGGCTCCTACAACCACAAAGGTCAGTGCCCACTGGTCGGCAGCGACCGAGAGGGGCCTCAGATGGCTAAGTCAGTGACGGTCGAATAAAGGAAACCGTAAACTGAGATAGAGTCGGAGAGATACCAGAGAATTGTCCTGTGAATAGTGTTTTGATGGAGTTTATATAGGCGTGCTGACGTTGGCGCCAAGAATGAAAGCGTGTGATGCACACGGGCGGGAGGTTGAGTGCTGACGTTAGCCCTACAGTGCTAGTGGGCCTCTGAACCGACCCGGGCCACGTCAGCAGATGTACGGCCGACCCGAGTGCCGCCTGCCGGAGGTCATTGTTCCCTACTGCTGCCGATGGTGGACCCCTCCGGCATGAGACCGTCCGTCGGTGGAAGTTGTCCCCTCTCCCAATGGGGAGTGGAAATGCTAGGCTTCCTTGACGTCCGGATGGAATGCCGAAGGTTGAAGGAGGCCGCATGGCCGGACCGTCCTGGCACCTTCTGGTGTCCGTTGAGACTGCTTAGGATGTTGAACACATGATGATCCGCCGGATCTGTCCAACAGCAGTGTATGTTCGGAGGTCCGTGAAGCCGACAGCCCTAGATTGCTCCGTGAGATAAGTATTGGATCCGGATTGTTGGGCTGATCCGGATAGATGGGGTCCGGCCCAAGACGGTTAGGGTCCGGCTACCACACACTCCGTTGGTAGCATCAGTGGAGCACATCTTAGGTGACTTGAGAGATGATCCGGACTTGAAATGGCCTAGCAAACTTAAGAGTAACCCTGACAAGCATCCCAGAGATAAATATTGTCGTTTTCACCGTGATCATGGCCATTATACTAATGATTGCATCGACCTGAAGGGCCAGATTGAGGACCTCATCCAGAGAGGACGTTTGCGAAGATTCGTTGACAAGAGAGATCAAGGACCTCAGAGAGGAGAACAGCACCGGAAAGATAGAGATAGGGTCCCAGAGAACAATAACCCTATAGGTGAAATAAGGGTTATTCACGGTGGGTCTGCCAGTAGTGGCTCATCTAGCTCAGCTCGGAAGGCTCATCTAAGAAGTCTGAGGTCGGATGACCCGATGGAAGTGTTTGATGTGGAAAGGCCAGGTAAGCATCCCAAGAGGTCAGGTGTGTTGATCACTTTTTCCGAGGAGGACGAGAAAGGGACGGTATACCCACACGATGACCCACTTGTGGTGCACATGGTCATTGCCAATTTTAAGACAAGAAGGGTACTGATTGATAGCGGTAGCTCAGCCGATATTCTTTTCTTGCATTCGTTTGATCAGCTGAGGATGGGGAGAGAAAGGCTAAGGCCAATGGCGTCTCCGCTGGTGGGGTTTGCCGGGGAGACAATTTATCCAAAGGGGCAGATTTCCCTCCCGGTGACTATGGGAGAAGAAGGCAGCCAAGTGACTACCATGGTTGACTTCCTGGTAGTGGATTCACCCTCTGCATATAATGCCATCCTTGAAAGGGTACTTTTGAATAAGATCAAGGCAGTGATTTCCACGCATCACCTCAAGGTTAAGTTCTCCACTACCGAAGGGGTGGGGGAGATGAAAGGTGATCAAAAAATAGCTCGGGAATGCTACAACTTCTCCGTCAGGCATCATCGGGAGGCGTTGCTAGTAGAAGGCATGAATACTATCAGGTAACGTTTGAAAATTCGTCAAGCCCTTAGGCAAACAATGTAAGTCTACGAAAGTCATAATGTTTCATTATGACTCTGAGTTGGACTTCTTACTTTTTAATTTCAAAGTTGTGCTGTCTTGATTTTCAATAAACAAGTTGTCTCCTTGGAATAAATGAAGTATTAATGCAAGACTCTACTCGTTCTTACTAACATTGTATGTGTTATTAAGTGCCAAGGCACAAGTAGGTTCAGCACCACAGTGCAGCCCAGCTCATGCTACGGCGTGATTGAAATCGCTAAGGCGATAAGTGCTAAGGCACAAGGAAGCTCTACACCACGGTGCAACCCAGCTCATGATACGGCGTGATTGAAATCGCTAAGGCGATAAGTGCTAAGGCACAAGGAAGCTCTGCACCACGGTGCAGCCCGGCTCATGCTACGGCGTGATTGAAATCGCTAAAGCGATAAGTGCTAAGGCACAAGGAAGCACTGCACCACGATGTAGCCCAGCTCATGCTACGGCGTGATTGAAATCGCTAAGGCGATAAGTGCTAAGGCACAAGGAAGCACTGCACCACGGTGTAGCCCAGCTCATGCTACGACGTAATTGAAATTGCTAAGGCGATAAGTGCTAGGGCACAAGGAAGCTCTGCACCACGGTATAGCCCAGCTCATGCTACGACGTGATTGAAATCGCTAAGGCGATAAGTGCTAAGGCACAAGGAAGCTCTACACCACGGTGCAGCCCATCTCATGCTACGACATGATTGAAATCGCTAAGGCGATAAGTGTTAAGGCACAAGGAAGCTCTGCACCACGGTGCAGCTCAGCTCATGCCACGGCGTGATTGAAAATGCTAAGGCGATAAGTGCTAAGGCACAAGCGAGCTCTGCACCACGGTGCATCCCCGCTCATGCTACGGCATGGGTAAAATTGCTAAGGTGATAAATGCTAAGGCACAAGCGAGCACATCATCACGATGCATCTCAGCTCATGCTACGGTATAATTCAAATCACCAAGGCCAGTGGTGCTAAGGCACTGGCTAAGAGCACTATAATAAGATGACAAAACGTAAAACTTAAACAGCAATTAAAACAAGAAACCGAAAAGTTATAGTTCGACCCAATACTTGACGAAAAATTAAAGAAAAACCGAGCTCAGTCGGTAAAGATAGTTCAAGGGAAATCAAAACTAAAAAATCTACTTTTCCTCTACAGTCTTATCACCTACGGTCTCCGCGTCAACAAAAGCCACAGCATTATGAATAATTTTATCAACTTCATTTGAAGCTAGGAGGTCTATTGGATCAACGTTAGGATTCTGAGAGGTAACCTCAACATCTAGGTCATCACCTCCCACATCAATAGCGGTGGAATCCTCCATAACTATCTCGAACTGCTGGGTACTAAAATCCAAGTCTGGATATTTACGTTGGTCAGCTAAATACTTCATATCGGCTCTTGACGCGATGTATTTAGCCTTGGTAAAGGCATGATCGTCGTCAAATAAAACCATAGGCCCATCATCTTTTACTTGAGCCTTCCCTGCTTTGTCTTCACTAGCCTTCTGGGAAGGGACCAGTCTTCGTCTCTTCAAATCGGCCTCAGAAGGCTGCCCCCGCTCATCTATTGATTTTCTTGCCCCAGGTTCCTCTGTAGAGGGAACTACAGCAGTAACGTTTAGAGGAAAGGCAGAAGAGATAACCTGAGGGACACCCCTAGTAGTTCTCTTCCTCTTCACAGCAGCCTGACCGGAGATCAGATTCCCCCTATCATCTTTTAGGCGGGCCAGGGCCTCTTTGTTTATTTTGGGAGCCATTGTCTGATCCAACGTCTCTGCAGTATCAACAATAATTCAGGGATTAGCTCAAACTGAAACCTAAGGAAATACGACCAAAATACCTCTCTCTAAAAGAAATGCATCACTTCCAACTTCTGGGTCGAGGAGATAAAGAGCGAGACTCTCTGAGGAGACGAGCTGGTCTGGGTCTTTAACACTGTGATTCTCTACGCACTCAATAAATTCCTTCTGTTCTAAGGAGATAGATGGTTTCTCCCTTGCTAAAACGCACGGAGAAAACGATTGTTAGAAAACAAATAAATAGATAAAAGTCCACAAATCGACTGAAATAAGTTGCTTAGTGCTCACAAAGTGACGAGGGTATTCCCCATTTCCTCTGCACTCGGGGGATGAGCTCATCTTCCCAGCTCTGATACTCCCATCTGTTGCCACCAATAAAGAAAATTTGTTTTTCCATCCCTTAACTGCTGAGGGAAGCTTGCCAACAACCGAGTGAGAGTGCGGTCTCTTACTGAAGTACCACCAGCCCTCGGTAGAAGGAACCTCTTTGATAGAAAATAAATGACAAAAGGAGAACACGTTAAAAGACTTCTGACCATCTGACGCAGCTAACCATAAAATGGCACAACTGATGAGAAGCCTATACCCATTGGGGGCCATTTGCCCCGGGGCTAGACCAAATTTAGAAAGAACTTTCTTTATAATTTTTGGGAAAGGAAGCCGTAAGCCCGCCTCCAAGGCGTCCTGGTAGATGCAAATCTCGTCACGATAACTATCACAAGCTCTCTCGTCCGGGACAGGAATCCTAAGACGGACGGACTCGAGAATTTGAAACCAACAACGGATAACATCCAAGGCATCAGAGTCTATTATAGAAGGATGGGAAAGAGCGGAACAATAAAATTTTGCCCTAGAATATAGCGGGGCAGGGAACTCCCTAGAGATTCCCACTGACTCACCTCCTACGGGAGTATCTGTTATGGCTAAAATCCTACCCTCTCGGCCAGTGAGAAGCACTTCCTCCTCTGTATCGTCACTCACGGCCACCATGAGTTCTAAGCCCGACATGTTCCTAGGGATACAAAATCAAAGGGAGCAGGAAGAAAGAGAGTGAACGTACCTAGATGGCAGGAAGGTGCTCAACAAGTCTGGAGGGAATACGTAGGGGTGCGTCTTTTAAAGCTGCAGTGAGAGAATAGAAACGGTTTCCCTAGGGTAAGCCAAGAGCCACATGATCCCCACCGTCCCCTCGACCCTGTATAACGGGCTTGATAAGGCCACGTGACAAAAGAAGACATTTCGCGTCACACATTAAATGAGCGTGAATACCCATAAGGTGCCGGCACAGTTAGAATGTGTTTTTCCCATAATAGCCCTCCGCCTATTACTTGTAAAAACAGGGGAGTAGCTGATAAGGGTTATCAATCGGGAAGCTCAACATTCGTACTGAAGTCAGCTCGGGGTGCATCTCAGCACTGCGGGCGGATCTGAGGTCATTATTCAAAGGAAGAACTCAGTCAAGTCAAAACAGAAATTCGGAATGTCAGCCTACAATCACGGGAGCGGGGGCAATGAATAAGTAAACATTGCAGATAATCTCGGCGACCTTCCTAAATTAAGAGAATAGTATATAATGACGGTAATGACCACAATATGAGGTACGAACAATTTAGAATATCACCCATTCTCCCGGTTCTTTACATATATCTTTTCAAACTCAACTGACTTGGGCATCAGAGGTTTTTTGACAGGCATCACACCGGTATCAAGAGGTGTTCCTGCAAGATTCGAAGAGCAAGGAAGTGGAGGTCAGAAATCAACGCCATCACACATATATATTGGTTAAATAACATGGATTTTTCTACTTAGAAAATGAATGATTTGAATCATATAAAAATATTTTAACAGATTTCGTTTAGAGCTCAGAGGTTATTTGGACCAAACTTTTAATTCTAGATCCGCACCTTGTGAGTCATACTTATCTCGATCATTTTTAAATGCTCCTCTCTAATTTGTTGACGTGCACATGGCGAGGTCAGTGTCGTGTCGTGTTGAGTAAGTCCAT
>NMUG010011578.1:0-10593 GCA_002855965.1 Monotropa hypopitys
CACGTGCGGATCGGGTCCTGTTTGTGGGTTGGTTTGGTCGGGTTATTTCGGGTCCGGTTTTTTTGCACAGCCCTAATAATCGCAATAAGCTTGGATTGTCCCATCTTCTCCCTTATCCAATAGCAATACTGCTCTGATAGAATGCAGAGAGAGAAGAAAACTACTGTATATTACCAATTTCTGTTACAATATTGAATACTAAGCAACAATAAGGTTAAATAGAGAAATCCTAATAAATTGTAGATAGAAAGACTAAACTACCCTTGTAGCATAAATGACATCAACCCTGAAACATTATTTACGTTCACCTTCCTCAAACTCAGGATGCAAGGCCAGAGAGCATCGAGAGTTTGTCGATGAGAAAACAAAAGCGAGCAACAGTGTGTGCCTTCGTGAAGAAATCATTGTAGTGGAGAGGAAACAAACGATAGAGCAATAGTACTCAACTGGAGATGGTGGCGAACAAAATGACCTTCAATTTCAATGTGCTTCGTGCGCTTATGGAAGAGTGAATTATGCGCAATTTGAATAACACTCTTATTATCACAATAAGGAGGCATAGAGGTAGGAAGAGTAATAACAGCCATATTCAATAAAAGCCAACAGAGACTAATAATCTCAGAGGTGACATATGTCATGGCAGGATACTTAGTTTCTGTAGTAGAACATGCTATAACAGATTTCTTAATCACCTAAAAGAACACAGAAACTAGAGATAGACTTGCGATCAGAGATATCATCGGTCCAATCAACATTGACATAAGCCCGAAGAGACAAGCTCTAAGTGAGGGAGAGAATCAAGTGCCGTAGAATTGTACCACGAACATAACACAAAATACGAATTAAGGAAGCACAATGTGTAGAACGAGGAGCAGAGACAAACTGGCTAACAATATGCACAACATAGGCAATGTCAGGCCGAGTCACAGTGAAATACACGAGACACCAAACAAGTTCACGATATGTGGTAAGATCATCAAGAGGAATCTCATCTGTAGTAGTGAACTTTGCATGTAATTGAATGGGAGTATCAATAGTCTTGTTATCAGTGCAATTAGCTCATGAATAATATCAGTTGCGTACTTAGTCTGAGACGAGATAACTTTTAGGAGAAGAGTTGACCTCAATACCAAGAAAATACCGAAGAGAACCTAGATCTTTCATCTTAAATTCACGAAAAAGATAAAGCTTCACCTCACCAATAACAACAGGGTCAAAACCAATAATGATCATATCGTTAACATATAGCAGGAAAAGAACTAGACCATGAGGAGTGCGATTAATAAATAGAGCAGAATCATGCGTGCTAGGCTGAAAATCAATACAAAGAACCACATCTTGAAAACGCTTATACCAAGCACAAGAAGAATGTTTAAGTCCATAAAGAGTATACCGGAGATGTCAAACAAGACCCGAAGCATGAGAGAAGCCGGACGGAGGGCGTAAATGAACTTCCTCAGCCATAACCATTAAGTAAAGCATTTTTAACATCTAACTGGGAGAAAGACCACTGTTGTACATCCGCAACAAAAATTAAGACGCGGACAGTGATCAGCTTGGCAACAAGGAAAGTCTTGTCACAACCCGGATTTTCAAACGATTTTTTTTGAAAAGAATATAAAATCATAAGGAATGAGATAAAATAACTACCATCCATATTTAATTTTCCATACATACATACCAAGTGAGAGAGATAAAAGACACATCCGCATGCAATAAGATAAACAATATTTACAAAACTTTTACAATTTACAATCAGAAGGGTCCAGCTCCAATCCAAAGTAGGATCCGATACCTAAAAATAGAGGGTTAGACAAAAGCCTAGTATGGAAATCTATATCCAAATATCTTTAAAGTTGGGTGCATGTGTGCTAGGGCAAGGAATGTGAAATATGCATGCATGAGTATCTCTTTTCATTTTTAAAAATCATTTCGACTCAAGACCTTTCTTTTTCATTTTTAAAAATCCAATTTGTGATATTTTTTCAAAATACTCAACTTTGACGAAATCAAAGGAGATAAGTCGATACATTCCAAACTCTTCAAAAAACGCTCAACTTTTGACGAAATCAAAGTAGTTAAATTTACCGATTACAATTTCCTCACATTGACGAAGTTAATAAAGTACAATGTCAACCTTGACGAATTCAAGGGACTAACAAAATCAATATTATCCAAGAGACATTAGGTTTGGCTACTTCCGCTGTATAAGCCCGTCGACTAGACTATCCATGCAAAATAATTCATAGTATTCTCCGATTCGTCGGGAGGGCCCAGTGCAAGCTCCCATTGCGCAATGTCGTGGGTACGAAATACCCAGTGAACGAAATTCCCGAATATATAGCCAACCTAAGTAATCTCTCATGTCCTAGGCCAAATGAGATACTCGATTCATTCTTATTCTCAATTCATCTAGATTAGGGCAAAATCTTTCTAATCTTTCAATTTGACCCAAAACACGATTTTTGAAAATATTCTTCCAAATATGGATTTTCAATGTGTCAAAACATTTGCTAGACCTCATTTCCACTACATTAATTGTTTCAACAATAAAATCCCCTTACAAAATTTCGAAAATCTATGGTTTTCTCAAATTTGGGGATTTTTCAAAATAAGTATGGGATCTTGAAATTAAGTTCGTGGGGGACCCAATGACATACAAATAAACATAAACACTTGAGAAATTGAAGGGTCCACGAGACCCACAAACTCAATTCATGAAAAACATCATTAATCTTTTAGAAAAACTTGAGGGGGAAGAGAGAAGACCAAAATCAAAGATAAGAGAGATAGAAATCTCTACCTTAAACAAGGAACCCGGAACATCCTAGGTGAGGGCCTTGCATGAATAGATGATCCAAGCTCGTGGACGCGTAGGTCACCATTAGTGAAGGAGGTTTTCTCCAAATCTCGAGTTAGAGAGGAGTGAAGGAGATATAGAGAGAGAATCTCATATGAGGGAGAGAGAGAGAGGGGAGGGTGTCGGCAGGTATAATGTGCGTGTGTTTGAGTATAAATGAATTAGGGTTTGAGAAGATTTGGCATATAAATGAACTTCCAAAGAAAATTCCGAAAATGCCCTTAATGAAGCACATTTTGATATGTGCTTCAACACATATCGAAATGTGCACAGACTGGGAGAACGAGCAGACAAGGCACATTTCGATATGTGCCTCACTGCACATATCGAAATGTGAAAAGGGAGGCTGCCGAACAGAAGAGACATATTTCGATATGTGCCCATATGCACATATCAAAATGTGAGCATGCTGGCAAACAAGAGAGGTTGAACAGAGGAGTCACATTTTGATATGTGCCCCTCTGGCACATATCGAAATGTGCAAAGAGAGACACCCACATATCGAAATGTGGTAATGGGGATGGAACAGAGGGACTGCATATCGAAATAGGATGAGAAGGGGGATGGGAATACCAGCATTTCGATATGTAGGCCAATAGGCATTGACACATATCGAAATGCAATGAGTACAAGGCCAAAGGGAGGCATCACTTTTCGAAATACAAGGGAGGAATGGGGGTTGAGTTTCGAAATATGGACTTTCCAAATGAATATGGCAAGCTCCTGGCATCCCGACACTCAAGAATGAGACGATAAATGAATATGTGGGCCACCGGGGCCCATCCAAATCTCATATATCCTATAATTTATGCCCCGGGAAAGCATGAATGTCGATAATTTGGGAATAACTCGAGAAGAAATTTATGAAAATATATAAAAATACCGAAAAGTCATAAGAAAAGTTACTAGACTTTTCAGGAGTGTGACAAGTCTCCTCGTAATCATACTATATTCTTGCGAGAATTCATGTTCAACTAATCGGGCTTTGTACAGTTCTAATGAACCATCAGAATGAGTCTTAACTTTGTAGACCCATATGCAGCTAAGATTTTTACCATCCGAAAGAGGAACCAACTCTCAAGTCTGAGTTTTAACAAGATCGGAGAGCTCGTCATTCATGACATTCATCCAATTAGGATCATTACAAGTTTCTTTGTCGCACCATGGTTTAAAATAGGTATGTATACGGGGTAACAACGAAAAATAGGAATAAGAGAAACAAGTGTTAGTAAAATCAAGTCTTACCGGGGGCGACGCCCGCGGGGAGGGTACAGACGGTCAGACGGATCGAAGTTCGCAGAAGCAGATGGTGGGATAGGGGAGCACGGAGCAGGTGCACCACGATGTGAATAGACTAAGGGAAAAAAGAGGAATGAGGGTGTAGAGGAAGTCGAGGGAACAACGGGAACATCAAACACTTCAGAAGAAGTGTACTCTGTAGGAATTTCCAAAGGAAAATGGATCAATCTTAATCAAATCCTCTTTGGCAACAATATCATTTTTAGGGGGAAGGGTGTATGACAGACACTCAAGAAAAGTTAAATGTATAGACATAATTTTTTGCTCACGGAATCATTACATCGATAGCTCTTTCGCTGTCCAAGAAGACACAACAGACACTAGGCATAGTGTGGTCCCACTTAGGGAGAAGAATAAAACAGGTAGAATTAAACACGTGAAGAAGAGAATAGTTAGGAATTTGACTGTATAAACATTCATATGGAGAAGACCCAAATAGAAAAAATGTAGGCATTCGATTCAGCAGATAAACTGCAGTAAGCACAGCTTCTCCCCAAAATACAGCAGACACATAGGCAGAAAGAAGAAGAGAGCGTGTTGTATCAAGGCGACGACAATGCTTTAGTTCAACACGATCATTTTGAGTGGGAGTATTAGAATAGGAGGATTGGTGAATGGTCCCATGAGTCCATGACTAGCTAAGAAGTTGGTAAACTTTGAGAGAAAATATTCCTCACCCAAATATAATGAACCACCTTTAGTTGCAATGGGGGAAGGTCCCCACAATCTGAAAGGGAGAAGTAGAAAAATAATTACTTTTATTAAAAGTAAAACAACATTTTTGGCAAAATTTACAACCATTGCACTCAGAGATATCACCGAATTTTTTTCCCAAATAACCAAAATTAATTAATAGTTTCAACCTTTCTCTAGATAAATGACCTAATCTAGAATGTCGTAGATAAAAAGGAAAAGAGTATTGATCTAAGCTAAAAGACGTCATGGTAGTGGAAGTAAACTTCATAGAAGGTGTGCAAATACTCCGAAACACAGAGATCAACTCTATGCCGGATCCCAACTTGCTTCTTGTACACACGATCCTGCACAACACAATCGAAAGAATTATCAAAATCTAAATAAGATAATCGACTAACAAAGAGAAGACTTAGGGATAGTTGGAAAACATAAAATACATTTGGGATAGACAATGAAGGGGGATGATGCAGAGAGAATGAAGGCTATGGATACAACATGCATAGGAGATACCTTGGGAGCAGGATTACTAATGGGGAAAGCAGGGAGACGCAATGACGAAGTAAAGACAAGTCAGAAGTCATATGATGAGATGAATCATAATAAAAAAATTATGTGGTGGGTGAGATACATGTGGTAAAAGAATTATGCAAACCTGAATGAGTGGTGGTCATGGCAGAAGCTTGTGAATGATCCCTCTGAGTGGCAGCCACAAAGGCTTGATGCTCTGTTACAACTCCTCAAATAAGGGAGAGGTCGAAGGCCCGATGATAGGAGGAGTTGTAAAGGCTTAAGGAGGGCCATGGTACTGTTGTTGTGGCTGACAGGAAGAGGAAGCACTCGAATGAGAGCAACATCCCTTTCCCTGTAAAATCTTGGGGCACATATTCTTTGTGTCCTCTCTGACGAGAAAATTGCACTCATCGATAACAACCTGCGGTTTAGGCTTAACCTGAATCAAATATGAAGCCGGGGTAGGTAATAGAGGTGCCAAATGCGGGCCAGGTGGAACAAATAGAGTGCAAATACATACTGAGAAGATGTAATAGAGGCCACCTTGAATCTAATTTCCTCAGCAATAAGCTCGCGAACGGCACCATCAACTAAGGGTAAGTGAGAGCGATGTAGAATAGCCCCACGAAGAGGTTCAAACTGATCACAGGGAGCCAGGAGAAATTGTACAAGACGTTTCTCACGACACTACACATAATCGTCAAGTGATTGCAAAACAGTAGGTTCCATATGCATTAATTGATCCCAATTACTCGTCATGTAATTATAAAATTTCTGAATAGATTTATCCCACCGCGTTGCATTCATCTCAAGCTCATACTGCTTTGTAAAATTTGGACTCAAGATATACATACTCTGTAAATACTCCCATACTTTTGTTGCCATGTCATATTTGGAGTTCCTACTGATACTTGGTTCTACAGAATTATGAAATCAAGTCAGGACTCATGCATTTTCTCTTTTGCAACCCCGACGGCCTCATACCCTACAACTTTAGGATTGGAGGACGATACTGTAGACCCAGTTACAATAGCCCCAGTCCCTTACCAACTACGAAATTCTTCATAACATACTTGTCATCGTTCAAACGAATACTAACAGTTACCAGATCTGTACTATCAGTGTTGAGTGTTGCAGATCGGGCTCTAAAGATGACTAACAGAGATCATTGGAGTCAAATGAAGGGCCAGCGAGGTCAACGAAGCTCTGGCGACGTCAAACAACGTGAAAGTGTGAGAGGGATCAAACAACGGTTGTACGAACTCAAAATTTCGATCTTAGGATTTCACAGGGAGAGGGATCGCAGATGGTCAGAATGAGCCAGAGAGACTCACCGGTGATCGGCGAGTGCTGGGTGGTCACTGCCGGTGGCCGCAAGATGCCAATGTGTGGTCGCCAATGATCAGAGGGTGCTCGGTGAGCGTTAGGTTGAAGTTCTGGTGTTCGGATGAGTACTAGAGAAGCCGAAACGGAGAGGGTTGGCGAAGAATCCAAACAAGAGTTGGCGAGAGAATCCGAAACAGAAGAGTGTTGCAAATACTTTCGCCGCCCGATGGCTGATGCACAGATTATGCTAATGGAAGCTCTGATATTATGATAGAATGCAAAGAGAAGAAAACTACTGTATATTACTAATCTCTGTTGTAATACTGAATACTAAGCAACAATTAGGTTAAATGAGAAACCCTAATAAATTGTAGGTACAAGAAAGACTAAACTACCCTTGTAACATAAATGACATCAACTCTCAAACACTATCTACGCTCACAACTGCAACCCTGAAATTTTACCAACAAAGCACTCATAATTGGAGATATACAGAGGAATATTCATTGATTGTATGACCCACCTCACAATTGTAGGAAAATATTCTGAATGCTTTACCATTAATGTCTCCAAATCCACAGAGGAATAGGGAACAGACTCTTGCCCATCTCACCACCACCACCGCCACCCACTCAAAAACTAATTCAATTCTTCTCCATCCCTCTCTCGCTGTCTGTGCTCGCTCGTGTGTGTGAACATTTGTTACTTTTGTTTTTCCTTGGTCACAAATGATGAAATTAAGTGTAAAACGCTTTTGTCAATGACATTATTATTGCATGATATGAACACTTGATCCTTCGTATGCAATTGCAAGACTCTATATTGTCACTTTTTTGGTGCAGGCCATCAGTGCAACGAAGGCTGATGAGTTCATTTTGAAGAAGAACATCCTGTCTACCTTTGCTTGAACCCTGAGAGGATTATATCCTTGGGTTTGATCTGCCAGGTTTTTCCTTGAGCTTGGGGAATGTACTACGTTATCCTTTTTAGTCAACGTTTACAAGTTTTTCTATGTTAAATTCAACTAAAATAGCAGTAGGGCGCGATAGTGAACATTTTCCATTCGGTAGAACTCTGATAAACTGTCCTCTTTGATTCCAAGGAAATAGTCAGGTGCTTCACTCAGCTGAGGTCCAATAGTTCATGATTCATGAAAACCATATTTAAGGTGCTTTCAAATTGATTTGCATGCAATAATTTCGGGCATGGTTTTCATTCTCAGTTGATTTGCATGCTTTTTTGACATTGCATGGGTATAATAAGCCACTCATTTGATTGGAAAAGGTAGATTTTCTCTCAAAAGTTTTGTAGTTAAAATTTAATGTTGCATTTTTGTCTTGTATTTCCTTAAATGTTATTGCTTGCTCCATCATCCATTTCCCACACTAATTTAATTTTGTTAATGTAAAAAAACACAATACAGAAGTGAAAAACACAATACAGAAGTGATCTGTCCCTGCTAAAGTTATGAATCTCATACCGAAGTATCATTCTATATCAATTCTGTTTTTAAAGTCCTTTGGAGGTAATAAAATTTTGTAGCTACGCATTTGATCTATGTTCAGTATGCATTTGGTCTCTTGAAAATACTTGAATCTTATGATTTGTTATTTTTAATCAACTTAAAAGTTGTGATGTTTATTATCTTATACTATCTTTATGATTTTGTGTTGAATAACATTCTTTGAGGAGTATGCACTCCATAGTAACAATAATTCAAAATGGTACCCTAGTATCGGTACACACTGTGAGAGTAAGGCTACAAATGAAAGGGGTCGTTTGCGAACTATTCGAGACTTGATTTGGTAAGATCTTGTTCTAGTTTGATTCGTTTATTAAATGAACTGAACTTGAATATCAATTTTAGGCTCGTTTAATAAACGAGTTGAACCTGAGTATAACAATATTCGTCTCGATTAGACTTGCAAACCTGGAATATATGTACAAAATGAAGATTTTTGCAAACCTGGAATATATGTATGTATAAATTTATACATAAATGAATTTATGTGTACACTAGTGATAGTCCGCGCCATAGAATAAAAGGCGCAACATAATATTTAAGAGTACGACAAAACTTTGGCTATTAGTACTGTTGTCGGTACTGATTTGTGTTTTCGGCACTAATGATGAATGACGACATAATAGAAAGCGCAACACAATAGTTAAGGGTACGATGAAAGTTCAGGTGTTCGTAGTGTTTTCGGCACTCATGATGAGTGACGACACTTAATCTGTGTTTTCGGTATAGAAAATTTTGTAAAAAACTATCATACCAGGTCTTACTAAGTGTAATCTTTGAAATCGCATACACAGGTCTTACTAAGTGCAATCTTTGAAATCGCTCTATCATACCAGTACTAACACCGCCTCTCACATTCTGTGCCATTTTCCATTGCATGAATGCTATTTGATTCTTGATAAATTTAGCCATAGCAGCCACTATCGATCAACATCTCTCACCGGAGATGGATTCTCATAAACTTGAGGTGGATGATTAACCTCTCCAATTCCCAAACCACTCGACGTCCACATCTTCAAGATGTTTCATTTCAACTTTCCTATATATATATATATGAATCAGGATCCAGTCAAGAGGTCATTATTTTAATAAAATCACGAGGTTCACACTCTTGAGCAAATTTTTATGATCCGAATCGTCTAATGTCTTTAAAATGTGTTTTAAGGGTTTCCGCAAGGAATTGCAAAAAAAATTGCCCATGAAGAGTTTCATTCGAGCAATTTTTCATAAAATTTCTTATCTACGGAAAACTGCTTTGGTGAAGTCCTCTCTGAGCAATATTTTGGCAATTCTTCACGGGAACCTTTAAAAACATATTTTAAAACATTAGATGGTTCAGATCATGAAAATTTACTTGGAAAAGTGGGCCTATGGTGAACCTCTGTATTTTATTAAAGTCAGGACCTCCCGATTGAATCCTAATTGTATAAAACTCAAGAACAAGGGAATTCAAATGAACACGTTCTGATAAATAAGCGGTTAGAACTCCCTGATTATCTCCATGTATGTATACACTGTGTATATATTGTTCCTGTATCACAGATATGTAATGCTTTGTATTGCACTGTGAAATCTTGAATCTCCTTGCTCAATCGCGGCTCTGTGTATTTTTAATTTTGCTTGGTTGTGTATGTATCACCCTCAAACTCTTGCATCAACACCAACACCCTTCTGCAAATCTTCAATTTCACATATAGCAACACAAACCCACCAATTGTATCTCAACCTTGCTTAACCAGCAATTGCACAGTAAGTCCTCTACACTCAAAAATCACACAGACCCATCGAACTCCGTCACATACAAAAACTCACTCCTTGCTTTGCAGCAATCCACACTTCTGTATGTCTATCTCGCAGACCATCTCCCTCAAATCCTCTTTGCACTTCTGTCTCTCCCAACTTTCACCGACCTGAATCGCACAAAACACTATGCAAATGAATCTCATAGTAAATCCTCACTCGATCTCTCCCTCGCGCTATCTCTCTGTTTTTTGCGCACTGTACTCTATCTCCCCGATTTCTATGTGTGTATCTATAGATCGTGTATCACCCTCTCGCGATTATCTCCACAGATCAAATCAAGTGTGTATCACACTATAGCTCACGGCTGTGTCTCTCTCAATTAGAAATCAGATGTGCTCTGATTTGTATTGCAATGGTAAGACCCGATTTTGGAAACATCCCGTTGAAACCAATCGAGTGAATGAATCCGCGATTTCTGCTGCTGCGATTGGAAACACATTGATTTTAACACCTCGGATTGATTTGCGCGAAACCTTACACGAATCTGTATCACTTTCATTTGGAAACCCAGCTAGAGCCGAATGATGTACTGTGCAATTTTGGAAACCCTTTGAGTGTAACGATTTGTATCTCTGCA
>NMUG010011579.1:0-10594 GCA_002855965.1 Monotropa hypopitys
TGGGTATTACAACTCTCCCCCCTTAGAAAATTTCGCCCCCGAAATTTAAAGCAAGTAAAAAAATAAAATACATGAAAATAGGTGCGGATACTTCTTCCGCATAGCATCCTCACTCTCCCATGTCGCTTCCTCAACTCCATGATTACGCCATAAAACTTTGATCAACTGAACCACCTTGGAGCGTAGTACTTGCTCCTTGCGATCCAAAATCTTCACCGGTAACTCCTCATAAGTTAAATCTTCATGCAACTCCAAAGGTTCTACCTCTAATACATGCGTCGGGTCACCCACATACTTTTGAAGCATAGAAACATGAAACACATTGTGCAAACGAGCCAACTCTACCGGCAAAGCTAAACGATATGTCGATGCTCCTACCCTATCCACAATCTCATATGGTTTAATGTACCTCGGTGCTAATTTCCCTTTCCCTTTAAACTGAATAACACCTTTCCATGGCGAAACCTGCAAGAATACATGATCACCAACCTCAAATTCTAGTTCTCGTCGCCTATTGTCTGCGTAACTTTTCCGATAACTCTGAGCAACCCTCAATCTTTCCCTTATGAGTTTAACCCCTTCTGAAGCCACTTGAACCAATTTCGGTCCCAAAAATCTGACGCTCACTCACCTTACTCCAACAAAGCGGTGTCCGACACCTCCTGCCATATAATGCCTCAAATGGCGCCATACCTATACTACTCTAAAAACTATTATTGTAAGCAAACTCGATCAACGGTAGATAGTTTTCCCAACCTCCAGAAAAGTCTAAAACACAATACCTCAACATATCCTCAAGCGTTTGAATAGTCCTTTCTAACTGTCCATCCATTTGAGGGTAAAAAGTGGTACTAAACCTCAAAGATGTACCAAGAGCCTGCTGTAAACTCGCCCAAAACCTCGATGTAAACTTAAGATCCCTATCACTGATAATCGACATCGGTGCTCCATGCAATCTAATGATCTCATCTATATAGATCCTAGCATAATGATTTGTAGAAAATGTAACCCTCACTGGAAGAAAATGAGCAGATTTTATCAATCGATCCACTATAACCCAAATAGAATTGAAATTCCTCTTAGACTTAGGCAAACCCACAACAAAATCTATGGTAACGTATTCCCATTTCCACTCTGGTATCGGCAAACTCTGGACTAAACCTCCCGGTCTTTGGTGCTCGATCTTCACCCTTTGACAAATGAGACATCTAGCAACAAAGTCAGCTATATCCCTCTTCAACCTTTCCACCAATAATTTTCCCTCAAGTCACGATACATCTTTGTCGACCCCGGATGCATAGAAAATTTCAAACTATGACCCTCCTCAAGAATATTCTTCCTAAATTCCACATTTTCTGGCACACAAAACTGATTCCCAAACATCAACATACCATCCCCCGAATACTAAACTCTGATTTTTCCTCCAACAAGATTTGATGTCGAATCTTCTCTAGAAACACATCATTCTGCTGACCCTCTCTAATCTGATCCATAAATAACGACCTCACCACAAGATTTGCCAACAAAGCCTCATTCGAACCCAAGGACATTTCAACACCCAAACTGCTCAACTCAGAAAATTTCTCCATTCTAGCACAAGTCAAACATGACACCCGACTCACAGCCTTTCTACTCAAAGCATCAGCTACCACATTCGCCTTCCCCGGATGATAGTGAATATTACAGTCATAGTCTTTAATTAGTTCCATCCACCTACGTTGCCTCAAATTTAAATCTTTCTGAGTAAATAAATATTGTAAACTTTGATGGTCGATAAAAATCTCACAAGTCACCCCATATAGATAATGTCTCCAAAGTTTTAGTGCAAAAACTACTGCTGCTAACTCCAAATCGTGTGTAGGGTAATTCCTCTCATGGTTTTTCAATTGCCTCGAAGCATAAACTATGACCTTCCCTCGCTGTATCAACACACACCCCAATCCACAAAGCGACGCATCACTATAGATAACCAAGTCATCAGTCCCTTCCGGAATAGTCAAAATAGGTGCTAAAACTAATTTCTCCTTCAAACCCGAAAGCTATTCTCACACTCTTCTGACCAAACAAATTTAACCCCCTTTCTAGTAAGTGTAGTCAAAGGCATTGCAATAGACGAAAATCTCTCAATGAACCGTCTGTAGTAACCCGTTAATCCTAAGAAGCTACGGATTTCAGTCACACTAGTAGGCCTCTCCCAATTCACAACCGCATCAATCTTTTTAGGGTCTACACAAATACCCTTACTCGAGATAACATGACCCAAGAAGACCACTCGATCAAGCCAAAATTCACATTTATTAAGTTTCTCATACAACTGCTTTTCCCTCAACTTTTGCAAAACCAGCCTCAAATGTTCTTCATGATCCTCTCTAGACTGCAAGTACACTAAAATATCATCAATAAACACGATCACAAAAGAATCCAAATACGGCTGAAATACTCTATTCATCAAGTCCATAAATACTGCCGGTGCATTCGTCAACCCAAAAGGCATAACCATAAATTCATAGTGACCATATCTAGTACGGAAGGCCGTTTTCACTACATCACAGTCTCTAACTTTCAATTGGTGATACCCGGATCTCAAATCAATTTTCGAAAATACTGAAGCCCCCTGAAGTTGGTCAAAAAGATCGTTAATTCTAGGCAATGGATATTTACTTCTCACGGTGACTTTGTTCAACTGCCTATAATCTATACACATTCTCATCGAACCATCCTTCTTTTTCACAAACAAAATTGGGGCTCCCCAAGGCGACACACTAGGTCTAATAAATCCTTTATCAAGCAACTCCTTCAACTGCAATTTCAATTCGTATAATTCGGCAGGTGCCATCCTATAAGGAGCAATAGATATAGGACTAGTACCCGGAACCAACTCAATCGTGAACCCTACTTCTCTAATTGGAACCACTCCCGATAACTCTTCTGAAAAAACATCTTGAAATTCTTTTACAATAGGTATATTCTCAATACTTCTCTCCCCCTTCTCAGAATCAATCACATAGGCTAAAAACCCTTCATAACCCTTATTCAACAAAGACATAGCCATCAAAGATGAAATAACACGTCTAGGCAATTCTATGCTATCCCCACAAATTTTCAAGTCAGGTCTACCTGGAATATGAAACAAAACTTCTTTGCTAACACAATCGATAATGGCAAAGTGAGCGGCTAAGAAATCCATCCCCAAAATCACATCCAAGTCTAACATCTCAAGTGGGATCAAATCTGACAACAAGGGCTCATTACCCACCCAAACTTCACAACCCGGATAGTATGACTCATGTCCTACCACATTACCCATTGGTGTTAACACAAGCAAAGTGTGATCTAAGGTTGCCAATTCTCTACCCATACGTGAACCAAAAGTAGTAGCAACAAAAGAGTGTGTGACTCCTGAATCAATAAGAAATCGTACATATAAAGAAGATAAACGAATCATACCTGTCACCATGTCTGGATTTTTCTGAGCCGTCCGTCTATCCAATGCAAACACCCTGCCATGAGTAGCCTGCCCCGATGTACCTTTGTTAGCACCCCCTGCTGCACTTCCTACTAACTGAACTGGTAACTGAGTCTGCTGCTGAACACACTGCATAGCTTTGTGACCCATACCTCCACACTTGAAACATTTCAAACCGTTGTTCCCCGATGTGCAATCTCTAGCAATATGATCTGGTGACTCACATTTGAAACATCTTCTAGAAAAGCCTCTGTCATTTGACCCCGACTGCTGGTTTACACTCCTCTCCTAATGCCCACTCTAATTACTTTCCTGATTTCTGCTTCCTCCACCACTCCTCCCCTTATCAAACCTCGATCTCGGCTCGCCATTCTTGAAATTACTACCTACAGATTTATTACTATTATCAAATCTCGCCTTTTTATGTGACTCTCTCTTTTCACAATACTCCTGAATGTCATTCCACATTCTTGTTGTCATGTCCACAAGATCAGAATACTCTCTCTCCCCAAATGACAACAACCTCGAATACACTCTAGATGCCAAACCCATTCTAAAACGCCTACACTTCAAGTCCTCCGAACTAACCATATACGGTGCATATCTAGATAATACAGTAAATCTCGCCTCATATTCACTGACAGACATACTCCCTTGCTTCAAGTTTGAAAAAGCTGCCTCCTGCCCAAAACAAAAACTATCTGGATAAAACTTATTATTAAATCCCTGGACGAACCTATCCCAAGTGATAGCCCTTGGTGCAGCCGGCTCAACTCCAAGTGCCGGTGCCACCTCCTGTCTTTTGAAAGCATTCCACCAACTCCTAGCTTCACCTCTAAACAGAAAAGTCGCCAAAACTACCCTTTGCTCTCCCTCAACACCCATAGTGTTTAGCACCAACTCTACTTCTCTCAACCATTCTTCAGCCACCTCGGGATTATTAGCTCCCTCAAACACTACCACACAATCTTTTGAATCATTCCAAGAGACCTATACCCATACATTTGTCCACATTTTGATTAGTCTGTAATTGAATCAATATTTGCTGACCCTCGGCCAACTGAGTAATAGCAGTCATCATCCGTGCCTCCTCTCCAGCTACAGGGGGAACACTCCCACCACTACCTGGATTTCCTCTATTCACACTAGCTTCCTCCTCAACCCCTTGATTATTTTGCTCCATTGTTTTCCTGAAAATCATAACACAAGAAACAACATGGTGGAAACAAGTATTAGATACCAAAAACTCATGCGTTAGTCAAACACACCTCAATGACTCAATGCATGACTTGACATCCTATGGTCCACTACTTAGCCACCCTAACCTTAGTATTTTGTTATATTATGCTTTTCCACTTAACTTTCCAAGACTTCCCATTGGAAGAGAATGTTGATCAGGCGTTCTTCCAATCGGATTTCAAGGCAAGTCCCATGGGTGTCAAGGACACGCATAATAGTCCCAAAACACTAACACCCCAACTTCTAACAATTACCTCAAACTCATACCTCAAGTACAGTTTCTATCAATCACATGGTCCCCTAACTCAGACCTACAACCTAAGCTCTGATACCAAGTTGTAACATCTCATATTCCAAAAAACACACAAATTTTTAATTTTTATAAATTCCTTGCTAAATAAAACCTCAAGTAGGAATTGCCAACACTAAATAAAAGGACAAGTGTGACTTCAAAATAAAACTCAACATTTCTCCAAGAAGTAAGCATTAAACTGAATCCACTAACTATTACAATTTTTTCTAATATCAATCTCTTAAACAAAAAGGCCGTAAAACTCTACCAAGGAAAAGTAAGAATAACCACAAGCCAAAATCTTCCAAGACCACCTCAGCTCAAACCACATCCAAGCATCCAATGACCTCTAGTCTTGTAGTGGACCGCTAACCCTGTGACCTATTTCTATGCCAAAGACAAGGAAACAGAGTGTGAATATGATATCTTTAACTTCCAGAACACAAGTAATATTAGTGATGAAAAAATCATGAATATGAGCAGTTATGACTTCCATTTTACAATGCATCTCATGCATGATACTTTATATAATGGCTAAAGCCCTTTTCAAAAGATTTGGGCATCCCATGCCCTGAAAATAGCTACTACTATAGGTAGTAGTTTCTTGGGGTACGTCCCACGCACCCGTTGGACTTACGCTGGTTGCCAACCACTGGCCTTACTAAATTGCCAGCAACACCACTCGTCCCACAGAGGCATGCAATATATATATATACTATGCTTTCCAACTCAACTCATGCATATATGTCTATGCATAACACCACTTTATGCCATCATTCTCATCATGCATTCATGTTCATGCACAATAGCTATACCATTAACTTCTCATGCCAGAACAAGTAGTTTGCTTAATAGCTATTTGGCTACGGTAAAGGGCCCTTGATAGTTGGGGGGAAAATTCCATTTTTGTGTCTTCCGTTGCGGCCTCCCTCATGATACGGAGCGACGGGATTTATATTTCTGGATTGAGAATGGCTTCATATTCAGAGACTAGGGAATACGGCATTGCCCCAGTAGAAGTTTTTGCAGATGTCTGATAGGTCATGAGCGTAAATGGAAACTTCTCATACCAGTCCTGGTATGTATTTGTCATTTTGAAAATGATATGTCTGATGTTTTTTGTTTGCTGCTTCCACCGATCCGTTCATCTATAAATGGTAGATGGCCGAATTCTGACTTTCGATTGAGTTGGTCGATGACGACTAATGTAGCTGCTGAATGCTCTGGAATATGGATGAGACGGATCTCTGTAGACTTTGGGCTTGGAGCCTTCTGATTTTCTGATGGATCTCTTTCCACTATTTGTTAGCTTCTGATTGGATCCTAATCCGATTTGTCTTTGAAGTTGTCACTCGACGTGCTAAAATTTGCTTGATTGTTTCCAATTTGAAAGTGTGAACGTTTGATTCGAATTTTTTGATTTATTCTTTTTTGTCATTTTAGCAGAGAAGATAAATGAATGGGATATGCGAAACTTTTCTTGACATATAGATGTGACAAGATAGAAGATCATATATTATACAAGCATAAAATTTATTAACATTCCGTAAGAAAACGAAACATAAGATAAACAATATGTACTAACTTGCCACGGTTTACCACGAGACGCGGGCTTGATAGATTGAGAAGATCGTCCAGTTGTGCGGTTGTTCCCCGGATGAGCGGGGCGGTTTGTATGCTGAAGATTTTGATTTCGTGACAGAGGGTTGATTGTGGCGGTTTGTAGTTCGCCAGACATTTGCTTCTTCCTTTGATAGAAGGAATTTTCTTCCCACCGAGATTTGACAGCGAGTGAGAATTCTTCAGAGATCCTTTCCTTTCCTAGTGGTTCAGGAGTGGATTGGTGGTGACATTGGGAGGCAGCTTAGCATCCTCCAAATTTATTGTTCCAAAGTCGATGAGGTCTTGGACCTTGTGTTTCAACGTCCAACAATTTTCTGTATCATGACCGGTTTGGCCAGAATGGTATAAGTATCGGAGATCTGCTCGATGATGGGGAGCAGGAGGATTAGGCTATGGTCGAAAAGGAATGGGGTTTAGATGCCCCGAGGCCATGAGGCGCTGGAGTACTTCCGACATTGTTATAGATAATGGAGTAAAATTCCGGTTATTTGGATTTCTTCTCGGATATGTCGAAGCATTTGTAGTAAATGTATTCTGAGGTGCCGAACCCTGAAAGTTTTGGCCTTGATATGGATTCGATGGATTTTGATATATGCTCTGTGGCAGGTTCTGATATGCACTCTGTGGCGGATAGTAGGGTTGTTGTTGTTGTTGGGGGTAGCTCGGGTACCCTGGTTGAAAAGATAATTGATTGCTGGGTTTCGGACCCGGTGTGACTGCTAAAATTTCAGGCTCTTTGGCCTTCTTTCCGTGAGGCTTCTTGGCATATGATACAGAAGTATCCTCCGATTTGGAATATGGATCAAGTATTTTGCCGGTCTTGACACCGTCCTCGATCATCTCCCCCTGTAGGATGATCTCGTTGAAAGATCTCCCGATGGAGGTACAAAATTTTTCATAGTACATCCCTTCACATGTCTGTACGAACAGATGGACATACTCGGATTTGGCCAGAGGAGGGTCGACTTGAGATGCATGGTTCTTCCATCGGAGGGTATATCTACGGAAAGTCTCCTCTGGTCCTTGTTTCATATGGATGAGAAAGAGACGGTCGACTGCCATCTCTGCATTATGTCGGTACTGGCGAACAAACTCTTGGGAGAGATCTGTCCAGGACCGAAAGCGCTTTAGATCTAAGCGGGCGAACCATTGTGCAGCTGCCCCGGTTAAACTGTGTTGAAACAGATGCATCATTAATCTTTCTGGGTCAGGGTAACCGCACAGCGCTCCAGCATAGAGGCGCAGATGTGTCATGGGTCCCCCAATACCATTGTATTTAGAGAAATCTGGGATCTTGAATTTGGGTAGCAAGATCATATCTGGATAAAAGCAGAGATCTTCAAAACTGATCGAAGTATAAGTACTTGGCCCCTGGAGGGATTTGAGTGCGTCCTCCAGTTTTTGAACCTTCAGATTTAGAGGTACATCTTCCATCTTTGTAGGGATCTCATCCAGGTGACTTTCTAAATCATCCTGGGCATACTGGAAAGCGGGGAGAACTGGAATATGATGCGGCTGGACTGACAGGGTAACGACTGCAGGGGCTGTAGAGAATTCCCCGTTGGCAAGATTGGATTTGCAACTGGCACCGGTGGAGAGGGCTGTGGCGCCGTTTGACCGTATACTACCCCAGTGTTGGGTGGTAGAAGATGCGGAGATGGTGGGTCGGCCCAAGTTGGCTGGATAGTAGGTGGGTTCTGAAGTCGAGCCATCAGAGTTTCCAATAGGGCCTGCAGATTTTCGAGTGACCGACAGATGACAAGATGTTCCTCCCTGGACACTGTCTCTAGTTCCCAGGAGATTTGATTATCCGTCTCATTGGCCATTGTTCTAGCGAGAGATCGTGTGATTCTCCTGTCTATAAGATCCAGATGAGCCGTGTTTGTACCTGTATGGCAACACTACGCTCGAATCAGTATACAAGGAAATATCTTCGGAAATATTGGAGATGTAACGGACTTCCTTTGAGATTTATAATTCAGGACGCGCCTCGAACATGGAGTCTGGAGAACAGTCTCGAATTATAGATCTTTGGGAGATAATGTTGAGTCCGTAATCTATTTCTGACCAATATTTCTAAAGATGCTGACGGTTTATGGCATTAAGCAGATATATGCGTGAGAGAAGACCTTTAGGGATAATTGGAGATATATGGACTTCCTTTTAAATTCAAAAATTCGGGATATTCCTCGGACATGGAGTTTGGAGGATGATCTCGAATTTGTAAATTTATAGGGAGATTTTTGAAAAATGACAAGTCCATAGTCTTATCTCTACCAATATCCCTAAGGACGTTAAAATGTATTTTTTTGGAAATTTTGATATTTAACAGGCATGTATATAAGGATTTCCCTCGGAATGTAAATGTTTGCCCTAATACAGTAAATAGGGTTTTGGCTTGACTCTGTAATTGGCTTACTATATGCAGTATGTGGATATGTTTGGCTGATAAGGTTTAATGACTCCCAAATCTTCAGACCTCCGGCCCCGTTAGGGAAACCATCGTAGAGTTAGTGATTTGGTTGGAGTGCCTCATTTCCACGGCGGACTTTTTAGGGTCACGCGGCTTACTGTTGGGCCCCCGAAAGGTTGATAGAGACTCGTCCATTTTGGGTGGTAATGACTTCCACCCAAAATAGGAAATGATGCAAATGATGAATGGAAAACGTACATATGCAAAGTAAGTAAAGATTTTTTTTTTTGAGAAATGAGGGAAAATCTTTTTTGCAATTTATCAGTAAGCTAAAGATAAGCAGATAAATAGTTTCAGCGCAGTAATTTTTTAACAGCGCAGAACCTGTGTATTTTAGCAACGCGCCCTGTAATTTCCCTAAAAAGAAACAAACACGATGCAAATCAGTAATAACAAGTCAAGAATTGATTGATTTTGAAATTCGGGAAAAGATTTATTTTTGAAAAAGGTTTCGCAAGCCGAAATCCTCGACATCCCCAGCGGAGTCGCCAACTGTCGCGCCGGGAAATTTTCACGTCCTTCTCTCGTCCCCTCTCTTTAGAAGGAGTCGTTTTCCGGGACAGGAGAATCCGCGCTATTGAGATTTATTTGAAAAAGGGGATTTGTTTGGAAATGGGTGACGGTCTGAGTGTGCCGGTTCGGAGTCGCCACTCGACATTGGATCGTGGTGTGCCAAGTCACCGGTTTTTTATTTGAAAAGAATGTTTAATTTAATTTAAAATATTTAATTTGAATTTGGGAAAAGGTGTTTGCAAACCAGAAATTCAAAGTTCGGAGATTAAATTACGAATGGGGAAGGTGTTAGGCACCCCACTCGCCCTTTCGGTACTTTCTTCAAACATAAATCTTTTTAGAATCCGAAATCAATTGTTTTCTTGGTTAGAGAAAAGAATAATTATTACTGATATGAATAAAATGAATTGAAATTTAAATGACAAATGAGAAATAGTTGTTGACGGACAGATTTCGACCCGATATTTAATAAAAAAGAATTATTTTTGAGCCGAACGAGACTTCGGCAAAAAATGGTTTTCTACAGTCGGACAGAATTCCGACTGCATTTGGGAACACAATTTTGTTTTTTTAATATAGTTTTATTTACAATAGTCGGGCAGGACTTCGACTGTGTTTTTAGAAAAAAATCTGAGCTGGTCGGAACTTCGGCTGAAAATGGTTTTCTATAGTCGGACAGAATTCCGACTGCGTTTGAAAAAGTAATTTTATATTTTACGGTCAGATAGAACTTCGACCGGTTTTGAAATATTATATTTGTTTTCTTTATTTATTTATTTTATTTGGAAGTTCTGAAGAATATTAAATGATCTGGCATGACCCGGGTCATAAAGCATTCTTTTAATCCGAGTCTGATAGCTACTGCAAGCTTTCACTTCAGAGTACGGATTTGAGGAACTTGGTTTTTAATTTTTGAAACTGTTTTTGACGTTTTTCAGTCGGACAGAACTTCGATTGTGAAAAACGATTTTTCTATTTTTGGGTCGAA
>NMUG010011580.1:0-10594 GCA_002855965.1 Monotropa hypopitys
TTATATGTTGTTTGGACTTATGTGTTGTAGACACGTTGAGTTAGGTGTGGACAGTCCCTTGGAGTTGGCACCCTCCTTGGGCATAAAGTAATAAGAATGTGAATTGGGATTATCATTGTGTAACTATCACTGAAATTGGAAATGGATAATTTGAATCACATGAGCAAGTTAAGACAAAAGTATGTGTCACGCTCCATTTTTTCAAATCATTTTTTTTGAAATAATAACAAAATAGTAAATGAGGATAAACTACTTCCCATCCAGATACATATCAGTTGAGATAACTATTATATAACAACAAGATACAAAAAGGGGAGAAACAAGAAGTACATAGACAAAATAAGTGAAGAAGTAAACTAAATACAATGGCTACTACAACTGAAATAACAGTACCAGAAAGCGTAACACAAGTGAGGCAAGAGCAACAAATCTCCCAAGAAAAAATCCGACAGCCAACCTGAAACTCCACTCCAAATGCCTCCTATCCCTGCAACACTGGGGGAAAGGGGAAGAGGGTCTGAGATAACCACACGCTCAGCAAGAAAATCTCTAACTACTAACAAGCATGCACATAGTAGGTGTGTGCCCAAGTATAGGAAAAGATCCAAAGTAAAAGAATACAAATGAGACCTCAAAGTAAGACATACTCCAGTGAAAATATGAAAAAAAGATAATCTCAACCCTCAAGGTCACTTGATAGTATGGAGAAAGTCTCCAAGATATACTCGAAAGGGACTACAACTTCAACACAAACTTGACCTTCTACAAAAGGCTAGGGCGAACCCAAAAATCTACTAAAGGAGTCCAAACTCCACACCAAATCCAGTGACTCACAAAAGGAACCCAAGTATTACACCAAACTCAAGAACTCACCAAGGAATATAAACACTACCTCAAACCCAAGGACTCATAAAAAGAGACCCAAACACTACACCACCAAGCCGTCAATCACTAGCCCATCTCAAATTTCCTTCCAACCTTCGATATCATTAGAGATTTGGTTCACACACATTTTTGAGATATATTGGAATGATTGGGGTAACTTTTCAATTCTTTCAACCTTGACGAAACAAGGGATGACCAAATAAATCTTCATCGTTACCATTATTATTATTGTGGTTTCCGCAGACAGAGTCCTGTCTCAACCTCGGCAAAACATTAAGGGAGTAGTAAATTTTATTATCAATAACTGTGATCTAATAGATTTAGGTTGGAACTTCTGTATAAGCCAGCCAACTATACCTCAAAGTTGCCTGACTCATCGGGAGGGCTCCAATCAACCCCCATTGCACAATGTTGTGGATGGAGACCATCCAGGGAATGAAATTCCCGAATATACCATAGGTATCTTCAACCCAAACCCATAGTTCGACAAGTTAATACAATTCCCACTTTTATTAATTATAGATTCCAAATTAGAACAAGAGTAACCCTTGTTGGGCACATCCTCCATATTTGACATTCATTGGGTATATTGAATCACTTAATTTCTTTTCTTCAAGTAAAATCTCAACCTCGGAAACACCTCAAGGGAGAAGATCAAGCATTTCACTTTTTTGTTTTAAATTAAGTGATTTCATATTCAACGCTCAACCTTGACGAGATCAATGGAGTAAGTCAATTAAATTAATACCTTCCACCTTGACGGAGGTCCAAGAGAAATCCGACGAGATTCATGGATTTCCACAAACCAATTAATAACACCAAGAGGTTCAAAGGGATCCCACGATCATCCCAACAACACAAGTCAACTCCAAGGTACATGGGAATGTCACACATAGTATGTCTATATCTGTCTCTGCAAGAATCTGTAACTCATCTTTCATGTGTACCCTTCCAATTCCACAGCTAGTATCAGTTTGTCCAAGGATGGTTTGGGATCTCTCCAACATGGTTGGTGTTATCAAATGAGCATGTTGTGTGAGGGAGATTGTGAAGCAAAGTCCTCATCCATTGATATCCAAAAGAAAACACCAGCCACTAACCCCATGGCCACTACTCCATCTACTCTTCATTAATACTAAAAGGTTTCCGCCTTGTCATGCATGCAGACAATTAAACATAGAGACAAAATTTGCAAAAAGTTATTCACAGCTATCCCAACTTGTGTCCATCCTACCGTGACTTCATCTTTGAGTGTAACTTGAACAATACGTGTACCTACAGTTCTCTATGTATCCTCGCATTTGGATGCTCCAATTGATCTTTCTTAACACGTTTTCGGCTTAATTCTTGAAAACCAATTAAACTCCAAAACACCACAATGTTTATTAGATAAGGGCTTTAGGACTAACAATTTGTATAGTTAAGAAGTATAAATAGGTATGTTATCATACCTAACAGTATTGTATCCACTGGCGGAGGGTATATAGAGTTGACGCAAGCCCCATTTTTGGGGATTTATCGCCCTCTAACTTCCATTTTGGTTGTTTCCGGCAGGACGTGAGAAAAGAATGACGGACTCCAGCTCTACCCGATCGAGCTCTGCTACGGAGGCTAGCTCAAATTAAAACTCCAAATCCGGATCCAGCTCTGCTTCATCTTCTTCCCATCTGGTTAGTGCGGCCACTGAGAGTAGGCCGTTGTCTCTTTTACCTCTGACCGTCATCCATCTGGCTGCTGCAGCTGAGGTGGCTGAAGAGGAAGAGGTTAGGGAGGCCACCAGACCATCCGGTCGGTGCATCTCCCCCTACCTCGAGTATGTTGATGGGGAGGCCTTTCTTCTGACAGGCTTCAGGGCCAAGTATGCCATCCCTCCGGATGTCACATTTGATTTTCTTGGGGAGGATGAGGAGATTGCTTATGCCGACGACCATGTGACCTTCCCTCTCATGGCCTTTACCGAGGGGGGTCTTCGGCTTCCTGTCGACGAATTCATCCGGGACTTCCTTCTGGAATACGGGATGACCCCATCCCAGCCGTCGGTCAACTCATACCAGATAGTTGAAAGAATCTGGGAGGTGGGCCAGATCTACAAATTCAGCTTCACGATGTCCGACCTTTTTTCTCTTTTTACCCTTTCATATAACAAACGGTCCAAGTGCTATTTCCTAAGTGTCTGGGCTGGCGTCAGAGATCTGTTCTGCCGCCTCCCAAATTCTGAGAGATGAGCTAATATTTTTGTCGCCATGTACGGAGGGTACAATAACCCGGCCTCTGGCTCCAAGCCCCTGCCGATTGTGAATGGATCGCCTGGTGAGTCTTGCTTGATCTTCACCATCTTCTTGAACTCATATTTCTCATGCCGACTGAATTCTATTGTTTGTTTTGCAGCTCTTTCAAAGGTGACCCTCCGGTTGATGAAGTGGACAGTCGCTGCGAACGTTGCTGCCCTCCGTGCTATTCCGAAGAGAGACACCTCAATTCTTCTGGGATACAAGCTGACGTACTTCTCATTTTTGGAGGAAAAGACGAAGAGGGAGAGCCGGAGAGCCGCCCACCAACAACCTGCGGAAATGGAAAGACCAGGCCACCAGCCAGTTCCCTTCGGAAATATTATGCAAAGAAGAAGGCGGTTGAGACCTCCATCGTACCGGTTGCTAAAACGGTTGATCAGGTGCCGCCCACTCCACCTACCGAGACCCCTATCCAAATGCCTACTGCTACACAGACTCTGGCTATCGTTGTTGGAGAAAAGAGGGCGAGAGAAGAGTCCTCCAACAATCGCCAATTCCAGGAGAAGCAACAAAGAACTGAGGAGGCAACTCTTGTGGAAGCTGGGAGGGCTCTGGCCCTGGAGGGTCCCCATCCATGGGCACCAAAGCTGACCCAGGCTGATGGGAGGCCGGTCATGGATGTCGACAATGTTGGGACCAACAATGAGATGAACCTGTGCTTCGCCCGGCTTTTGGAGTTGCCGGGCAATATTGACATGCTTCCAGAGAGCTTGATCGGCCGGTTGAATCATGGCTTCTCTTCCCTGGTCCAGGTATTTGTCGGCAACTCGTTTTCCTTATTATTTTTCCTTTCCTTTTGCTTATCTTCTGGTGTTCGTAGGCGATCACCAGCTTCTCTACCTGACATCATCGGCTCCTGGATATTGCCGATGATCGGGCACATTACAAGAATAACTCCACTGATCAGGACACTGAGATCACAGGGCTGCAGTACACCTTGAATGAGGAGAAGAAGAGGGGTGCCGCACTAGAGGGGAGGGTCGCCGAACTGGAGAAGGACATTGTTCACGAGAAGCGCTCAAAGAAGCGACTGACTACGGAGAAGAAGAAGCTGGAGGCCAATGCAAAGAAGTCCAATGACGCCAGCTACTCTGAGGGATTCGCTGATGCCGAAGTTGACTACCAGAAGCAATGCTGCAAACTCGTGAAAAGGCAGTATGGGTGCAGCTATAAGCACGGCTTCCTAGAGGGCTACCAGGCGGGCTATCGTCATGCGACGATCACCTTGGGGGTTGACGAGAATCATCCCTCCTGCACGTGCGCCGAGGAGACAGACATTGAACTGTCTCCCATCGAGGACACCTTTCCGGAGGACGACGAGCAGCCTCTAGCAGAGAAATGAAGTCCCTTTACATTTTTTGCAAAGTAAAATTTTTGTGTAAACTCCGGACAACTAGCCTCATTGGTCAACTTTGAACGGACAATCATGCTTTCTTTATTTTGTTGGATGTTTTCACAAGTTATGTTCTCCGTTCAGCTTTGAAGGGTTTATCGGACCCTTGGCCGTCGGATACTTTGCCCTGGCCAACAAAAGACTTGGAAGATGACTGCCAGTGGCTTGGACAATGAGGGAGAACCCATGAGGATATTATGTCAGGACCGATAGAAGCATGTCGGATGACCGCCAGAGGCTCGGCCATTGTGGTAAAATCCTTGACTAGAGGTAGGTGCAGACAACTACTGAAGACACAGTCAAGGCGCAAACCCATGAGGGTATTATGTCAGGACCGACAGAAGGCTGGTGGACAACCATCGGAGGCTCGGCCATTGTGGCAAAATCCTTGACCAGAGGTCGGTGTAGACGACTGGTGAAGACACGGTCAAGGGGCGAACCCATGAGGGTATTATGTCAGGACCGAATGGCGGATGACCGCCGTAGGCTTGGCCATTGTGAGGAAATATCCTTGACCGTAGGCCGGTGCAGACGACTACTGAAGGCATGGTCAGGGGGAACCCATGAGGGTATTATACCAGGACCGAAAGAAGCCTAGCGGATGACCACTGGAGGCTCGTCCATTGTGGCAAAATCCTTGACCGGAGGTCGGTGCAGACGACTATTGAAGACACAGTCAAGGGACGAATCCATGAGGGTATTATGCCAAGACCGACAGAAACCTGGTGGATGACCGTCGGACGCTCGGCCATTGTGCCAAAATTCTTGACCGGAGGTCAGTGCAGACGACTGTTAAAGACACGGTCAATGGGAAAACCCATTAAGGTATTATGCCAAGACCGCGGATGACCGCCGGAGGCTCGGCCATTATGGCGAAATCCTTGACCAGAGGTCGGTGCAGACAACTGCTGAAGACACGGTCAAAGGGCGAACCCATGAGGGTATTATTCCAGGATCTACAGAAGCCTAGCGAATGACCGCTAGAGGCTTGGCCAAGGGAAGAGAGCTGACTGAAGGAATGGAACTACCGGGTTGATGGAATGTGCCCAACTAGTAAGAAAAAATACACATTTTTATACAAAATAATGATAATATTTTCTGAGGTTGAGGGCATTCCATGGTTTGTCGACAGGCATGCCGTCCATCTCCTCCAGCTTGTAGGCTCCTTTGCCGACGACTTTGGGATTCTGAACGTACCCTAGCTTCTATTTCTTGCTTTTCAAGACCACCTTCCGGAGCACTAGTTCATCAAGTTTGAATATCCAAAGGCAGACATTTTTGTTGATGCTCCTGGCTACCTCTTGTTGATAGGAGGCCAGTTTGATCCTGGCAGACTCCCTTTTTTCTTCTGCAAGATCTAGGTCGGCAGCCAGGATAGAGTCATTTATAGCCTGCTCAAAGTGTTGTGTCCATATAGTGGGGAAGCCTACATGTATTGGGATGACGTCCTCCATGCCAAAGGCTATGGAATAAGGTATCTGGCCAGTTGATCGATGTGGTGTGGTGTGGTAGGCCAATAGTACATATGAGAGCTCTTCTACCCATTTCATCCTCTTCGACTCCAGCCTCCTCTTGAGACCGGCTGAGATAGTCTTGTTGGATGCTTCGGCCTGACCATTGTATTGTGGATAGTAGGGGGTGGAGTTGAAGAATCTGATACTGAGCTCGTCGCATGTTTTGGAGACAAGGTCGCCGACAAACTAAGTGGGATTTTTCTACACTATGGCGTAAAGCACGCCGAATCTGGAGATGACGTTCTTCCATATGAAGCGTTTGATGTCGGCTGCTGTAATGGTGACGAGGGGTTCGGCCTCAACCTATTTGGTAAATTAGTCAGTTGCTGTGATGAGGAATTTGAACCCACCCAGAGCAGTTGAGAGCTTACCAACGATGTTGATATCCCATTGGGCGAATGGCCAAGGACTGGTAACTGGCTATATGTCCTCAGTCGGATAGTGGATATTCAGAGCAAATAGCTGGCACTTGTGAAATGTCCGAACATAGTCTTCTGTGTTCTTCCGCATCTTTGGCCACCAGCACCCCCGAGTGATTGCTCGGTAGGCTAGAGATCATCCTATGGAGTGACACCCCCACTACCGGAATGTAACTCTTGAAGGATTCCCGGGACCTGGGATGGGTGGAAGTAGAGTAGATAGATCGTCGGTAAAGGGCCTCCATTGGAGACAATCAGAAGTTTGATGCCTTGCAACGGACATGATGGACCTCTCGGCGATCCTTTGGCAAAGTATCGCTTTTAAGGAAGGCCAGTACTTCGTCCATCCAGCTGGGTACATCAGATATGGTGTTCACCTTCATGACCGAAGGCTCGTAGCTTGTTTGTGATATAATGCCGAATGAGATTGATCGCTGGCCGGAGGGAGCACAAGCGGAGGCCAGCTTTGCTAGTGCATCGGCATGGGAGTTGTGTTCCCTGGAGATCTGTTCTATCTGGAAGGTCTTAAACTTCTTCATTTCTGTGAGGGCGGAGCTGAGGTACTTGCACATCCTGTTATCTCTGGCACCGTACTATCCGTTCAATTGATTGACGACCAGCTAAGAGTCGTTATAGACGAAGATATCCTCAACCCCAATGTTGATGGTAAGACAGAGTCTTGAGATCAGAGCTTCATATTTTGTATCGCTGTTGGAGGCCGAATAGTTGATAGACAAGGCATTCTCGTGGATAATCTCCCTTGGGGAGACTAGAACAATACCTGCACCGGAGCCCCTGTTGTTTGATACGTCGTCTATGTGTAGTCTCCATGTGTCCCCGTGAAAGAGCTGTCATTGTTCCGTCGGGCACTGAGCACAGGTGTCGGAGCATCGGGGAGGCAGAGCAGTAGATGGGAGGCAACCTGTAGATCCACGTCATTGGCCGGAGATTCTGTCGGGGCTTCTTGGGGGATGACCCCTGGACAGAATTCTGTGACGAAGTCGGCCAACACCTGGGCTTCGATGGTCGTCCTGGAATGATACTTGATATCAAAGTTGGCCAGTTTGATCGCCCATTTTGAGATCCGATTGGAAAGGTCGGCCTTCTGTAAGACTGCCTTTAGCGGGTGCTCTGTCAACACCGTAATAGTATGCTGCTAGAAATAGGGCAGAAGTTTCCTGGAAGCAGAAACCAAAGCAAGTGAAAGTTTTTCAAGTGGTAAGTACATGGTTTCGGCAGAAAGGAGAGTTTTGATGGTGTAGTAGACCGGCTGGTGATGTGCCCCCTCAGTCCGGCAAAGAATGGAGCTGACCGCGTATTGGGAGATGGGTAGATAAAGAAGGAGAGAATCCATGTCCTTCGGTGTGACCAGGACCAGAGGGCTAGAGATGTATTTCTTCACCTGTGGGAGGACCTAGTCACATTCTTCTATCTAACTGTAGTTGTGCCTGCTAGTCTTGATTGCCTGGAAGAATGGTCGGTAGAGATCTGATGACCAGATGATGAATCTGTTGAGGGATACTGCTATGCCAGTAAGCCGTTGAACCTCCTTGATGGTGGATGGAGGCCTCAGATTGGACACTGCAGTGACCTGGGAGGGGTCCGCTTCTATCCCTTGGCTGGTGACCAGATAGCCGAGGAACTTGTCGGACCCCACACTAAAGGCACACTTCTCGGTATTGAGACGGAGCCCGTGCCTTTTGAGAATCTGAAAGACTTCTATGATCGGCCGGAAGCTTGCTCTTGATAATCATATCATCGATATAGGCCTCCATTGTGTCTCTGATCTACCGGGAGACCATCCGCTGGTAAGTGGCTCCAGCATTTTTGAGGGCGAAGGGCATGATTTTGTAGCAGTAGATCCCATTTTGTGTGATAAAGGCCGTCTTCTCCATATCTTCCTCTGCCATTGAGATCTTGTGGTAGCCCCTGTAGGCATCCATAAAGCTAAGTCTCTGGTGGCCGGCAGTAATGTCGACCAGCTGATCGATCCTGTCCAGGGGGAAGTAGTCCTTCGGACATGTATCGTTGAGGTTTGTGTAGTCGACACAGACTCTCCATCTGTCGGACTTCTTCCTGATGACAACTGTGTTGGCTAGCCATGTGGGGTATTGGACTTCCTAGATGGAATTTTCTTTCAAAAACCGGTCCACTTCCTCTATGACCTCTTGGGTGTGTGCCGGAGAGGAGCGTCGTGGTCTTTGGACGACGGGGTGTCGGGCGGGATCGACGTTCAGCTGATGATAGATGAACGACGAGTCCACTCCGGGCATCTCGTATGGAGTCCAGGCGAAGACCTCTATGTTTGATTTCAAAACATTTATCATCTCCTCTTACTCTGGTTTGGAAAGAGAAGAACCGATGAGGAATGACCGACTGTCGTCTTCATTGATCAGCACTAAGATGAGCTCTTCAATTTCCTTGTCGGCTGCCAGAGAGCCAACATCTTCTAGAACTGGGGCGTCCGGGACTTCTACCCACTGGACTTGCTTCATTTCTTTGTTTTCCTGGACGGCTAAGATGTAGCATTGCTTTGATGCCGCTTGATCGCCATGGACATCCTCATGTCGTCTGGAGGATCCAATAAACTAGATGACTTGGTGGTAGGTGGAAGCGATTGCCTGCATAGAATGGATCCAAGTCCGACCAAGGATGGCATTGTATGGACTTGGGACATCGACAACGATGAACTCCATATCAACTAGTTTGGACCCTGTCCGGACTGGGAGGGTGATTTTTCGACGGCCAGACAGGAGCTCCGTTGAATCCGACCAGTGGTACGTTAGCAGGCTGCAAATCGTCAGCAGAAAACTTGAGGGCTTGAAATAAAGAGTAGTACATTACGTTGGTGGAGCTTCCCTGATCGATAAGAATGCGTCGGACGTTGGCCGGTCCGACGCGGAGAGTGACCACGAGGGCATCACTGTGCGGTAGCTGGACTCGGTCAAGGTCCTTCTCCGTAAAAGTGATGGACCATCTCGGCTGTTCGGAAGCAAACTTCTGCTTAGAAGCAGATCCGACTGTGAGCACTTGCTTTGGAGCAGAGGCCTGGTCAATTTCTGCACGAAGGCGTGCGACAGCTTCCTTGTTGAGAGGGGCATGGATCACGTTGATCATTGGAACAGCCTCTTTCAGCCGGATGGGATGTCCGGTCCTCTGAATTAGCTACTGAGTTTTCTGGTGATCAATCCATTGGGCTAGGTGGTCCTGCTAGACCAGGAGCTCCAAGTACGACTTGAAGGGTTTGTACCCGGTCGTAAAGTATCCTTGCTCCTTGTGGTAGGTGCAATGGTTCCGCTTGTCCTTTGTTTTGTCGACCGTTCCGAGCTTGTAGTCCGGCCATGCAAAGAATGGCTAGTTCTCGATGTGCTTCAAGACTGCATAGATTGGTTTAGTGAAAACGGTAGTCTCGGTAGTAAACTCGTGGGCCTTTAGAGCCTTCGGGCCTCTTCTTCTGCCAGCTTTAACAATATTAACCTGCCTCCGTCTTCCTACCAGTAGGGATGCTTGGGACTGCTGATCCGGATGCTGGGTTGCCCGTTCAGTAATGAGGTCTTCCAACTGGTAGAACTTCTCCACCCGAAGTATGCGATCATCCATGCCCTCTGAAGGGTGGAGAGTGAGATCGGAGAAGATCTGGATGTTGCTTTCCTGGGCATTCTTGAAGGAAGAGGCGGCCACCATCTGGTCATAACCCTGGATCTCGTTAAAGATTTTCCAGTACCTTTTAGCATATTGCCAGAGGCTCTTGTCCGGACGCTTCTTGAGTCTGATAATGGCATCGACGTGCTTTGTCTGCTTACTGCTGGTGATGAATCAGGCCATGAAGGCTCACTCGAGGTCCCGGTAGCATGAAATGCTACGTGAAGGGAGCTTATTGAATCAGAGAGAGCCCAAAGTGCCAAGGCTGGTGGGGAATACCTTACACATGATGGCGTTGTCGGTGGTGTAGAGAGAGATGATCTGCCGAAAGTGGATAAGATGGGTTCAGGCATCTGTCTTTGGATCGTTCTTGGTAAACTTCAGCAGGTTGAAGCCCGGAGGGAGAGTTGCCGGTTCAATCTCTGGGATGAAGGGGGAGAGGCTAAGTTT